>LZPO01087263.1:180507-192376 GCA_001675575.1 Neotoma lepida | reverse complement strand
GAGGAAGGGAGGAAAGGACGGAGGGAGAGAGAAAGGGAGGGAGGGAGAGAGAAAGAGAGAAGGAGAGAGGGGGAGAGAGAGAGGGAGAGAGAGAGAATTACCCATTCTATACCTACTTTCCTGTTTTCATCCCATCCAGAGTCCGGGCCATGGGATGGTACCACTCACTCGGCAAGCAGGTCTTCTCTGTTCAGTTAGCCCTCTAGGGACACACCCTTACAGACATGTCCAGATNTTTCTAAATGTCCCATCCAGATGTTTCCAGACGATTTTAAATCCCCAACAAGTTAATAAGGAAGATTAATCACCACAAATGCAGGCCTTGTCAACTTGTCACTTTTAAATCATAGTATTCCACTCCCATCCCTAAAGTCTCATGATCTTATAATGCAAAATGAAAGAATGTATCCCTAAATGCCTTAACAGTTCCACAATTGTTCAAAAGACCCAAAGACCCTTGGGAGACTCATGGCAATCTCTTAACTATAAATCCATGTAAAATCAAGCAATAAGCTACATCTTCCATTATATAATAAAACAAATTAAACATTCCCATTGCAAAAAGAAAGAATGAAGAGCATAGCAAGGAATATCAAGCCGAAGCGTAATAAAACTCAACAGAAAGCCTTGGGTAGCCATCTCCCTCCAGCTCGTGTGACCTCTCCAACACTCCAGCAGCCTTCCTCAGCAGACATCTGTCAGTGCTGGCACCTCNGACACCCTGGTAGTCCCCATTGCAACTCAAGCTTCACCTTTCCAGTTTCATGCAGTTGCCTCTCAGAGCCTTCTTGCTGAGACTCTGACTGTACCACATATCGCTTGGCATCAGAGGTTNTCTGGAACCTTGGTGCAAGCCTCCATGACCTCCTTAATCTTGCATCTTTCCCACCTGTAAAGCCATTTTGAAGTGGGGGGGGGCCCTCTGATGGCAATCTCAGTTGATGCTCTCTTCTTTCAAATTAATTTGAATACAAGCTGGAACCATCTGCAGGTGGGGTCTTGGACTCAGGCCACCTTACCTATTGTCCCAGTGCAGAGCAGGAAGCTTCCCTTTACTGACTCTAATCCCTTTAACAACTACAGCTGCTTTGTTTGAACCCTTCTTGTCTGCAATTTTGAGGCCACTCATTTTCCTTTCTTCATCAAAGGTACATTTTTCAGATTTTTCTACTCTTGAATTTATCCTTACTCAAAGCTTACTTTAAGACACTGGCAGAATAAAGCCGGATTCTTTTTCATAATATAGCATAAATGGCCACTAGTCTCCTTCTCAATGGAGGCCTTTTTNCCTTTGAAACTTCATGAGCTAGGCTTCCACTGTCTGAACTTATCTCAGCATTCTAGTCTTCTGGACTCCCACCAAAATGGCCTTTAAGTACTACTTACAGCATCCTAGGGCTTCTTAGCACCTAGGAACTCTCCCACATTCCCTCCATAGATCGCCTCTAAGAGTCCAAGAACCACCTGCTCAGGCTTACCATAGCCACAACTGTACTTTAGTACCAAGCTGCTGTATTACTTACTGTCTGCCTCATTGCTGTGGCAAAATATTGAACAAAAACAGCTTCAGAAAGGAAGGCTTTATTGGNTCATAGCTTGAGGGCACAGACCATCAGAGTGAGACAGGCACGGTGATGAGAACAGCTTTAGCTATGGCCGAGAGGAGGAGGCTNGTCTCACTGTGTCCATATTCGGGAAGCACAGCAGAATTAGTGCTGGTGTTCTCACCCACTTTCTCCTTCCCACTCATTCTGGGACCCCAGAAACCCACTTTCAAAGTGAGTCTGCCTCCCTCAGCTAATCCTTTCTGGAAATGCTGTTCTAGTACTTTGTCTCCTAGGTGACTGTAATTCCCACCAAGCTAATAATCAAGACTGACCACCACACTCACTCTCCAAGCACCATGACCACCCTCTATCACACAGTACAACCCACCCAGCCTTGTAAAATAACCACAGCAGCCTCCTGTTCCATAGAAACTGAGCCTGGTGAAGCCTGAGTGCCCACATGCTTTCTCTGGGAGCCTTGGGATTGAACTCACCACATCAACCATGGCCAGAGCTCCAGCCCTTGGTATTGCCTCTACTCCCCCATTCTTTCCTCACCATACTACTCTTTCTCCCCTGCTATCCTGTGCCTCCTGACCTTTATCCAGTCACCTGTGTCCTCAGGACTACTGTGCCACAACCAACAAATGCCTTGCTATGCTTTATTTCTTCATAGACTATTTCCTACAGCCCTTGGCTATCCCAGCAGGAAAAAGAAATGAAGTCTTTGGGACATGGTGCACAGGGTGCAAAGGTCATAGTATTCTATATCTTAGGTGTTGGAAATGTGGGCATGTGAGCATCTGCCCATGTTCACTGCCATTCTTCCAGTCTGCATATTTATCCTTTGTATACTGAAGTACTTTGTCATTTGAAAAGAGTTATTTAAAACACAACCTCTGGTCTTTGATTTTTATACAATGTAGTCACCACTCTCTGACCCTTTCTGTGAACTGCTGNGATTTCTGTAGTTCTTATTCTCCCCAATCTGCTATTGCATGGAGTGGTCTTCCCCTCTAGCAAGGGCCTCTAGCAACATCTCACTGAGGTTTTGCCAAGTGGGTGGCCTGCCCAACAAACCAGACTCCAATTCTTTGAGTCCTTTTATTCAAATGCATTGCCCTCCATCTCCTCAGTCAGCCACGCTGAGCTATTCAAATCAACAATGCAGAAAACTCAGCCCCTGCTTCAGACACTGCCACCCCTGCCCCACGTCACTCTGCATTTCCACTTCACTGCCTCATTTGTCCTTCAAAATCTCTTCCATTCATTTTCCTCACTCCATTTCTGCATCCACTTTCCTCAAAATTCAATTGTTTGTTGCTGCTGCTGTTTGGTTTTTAGACAGGGTCTTGCAATGTGGCTCAGGCTGGCCTTGCTCACAAACCTCCTCCACCCACCCAGTGCTGGGATTGCTGTATACCACTATGCCTAGCTATTCATTCAGTTTGGTGTTACAGTCTGCCTCTTTAGATACGTCTTTTTTTTTCCAATTTTTTGAACCTGCTAATTTTCCATTGTGCCCACCTAGAAATTTTCCACTCCTTAATAGGTCCAGTCACTCACTTTCGTGTGCCTATTCCTAAGCAGTTGAGCTTTGCTGGAGAAAAATCATAAAACCAAGTGACAAGAGTCAGTAAATTCGTGGTCACTAACCTCACTGCTCACAGCTAAACAGCCTTATGGCATGCCTCATCGTTCCTTCACTCCCTCATTACAGGAGCTTTCCAAGGTCACCCTTTCTCTTTAAGCCTATGGCTACTCCTTTAACTCTCCGCGGAAACCCCGCCTCCTTCCTCAAGAGGTGAAATTAAACCAACACACACAAACTACTGGGGCTCGAAGCCATGTCTAGCTAGCCATAAACATGTGTTTTAAGTATCACATAAAACTGTTGTTCAAATCTTAGATGGTCTTTTAAAAAACCCAGAGCCAGATATTAGGGTGAAAGCTGAAAGATCAGAGAAGCAGAACAGCCAGCCACTAGCTCTTACCTCTATGAAATCCTCAGCCTCAAGAGAGTGAGTTCCTGTTTCTTCATGCCTTATATACCTTTCTCTGCCCTGCCATATTACTTCCTGGGATTAAAGGTGTGTGTGCTTCCTAAGCAAAGGCATGAGATCTCAAGTGCTGGGATTAAAGGTGTGTGCCACTATTACCTGGCTCTGTTTCTCTCCTAGACTGGATCAATTTCTTATAGCCCAGTGTGGCCTTGAACTCACAGAGATCCAGACAGATCTCTGCCTCCCGAGTGATAGGATTAAAAGTAGTGACCTCTATGTCTAATCTAGTGGCTGGCTTTGTCCTCTGGTGCTCAGGCAAGTTTGTTAGGGTACACAGTAGATCACCACATAAAACTGTCTTCAGTGTCTTGAGAGTCCCTGCTTCACAGTTGCCTGAACCATACTCTCGTAATCACCTCTCCTCGGCTATGCCTTTCCCCTTTCCTGGTGCTCTTTCTTAGCAACATTTAAACAATCCAACTTCTACCCTAATAAAAATACCCCTGTACTGAGGTCCAATTTCCAGTTAGCACTCCATTTCCCCTCCGCTTTTGGCAAGAGAGACAGTTCTTTTCAACAGCTAAGTAGACTTCTGGGACCAGCCTCATTTTCAGGTTCTTGGCTTCTGTGAACATGAAGGATCATGAATCAGGAGAGATGGATCAGGAGAGATGCGTCAGCAGTTAAAAGTGCTTACTGCTCTTGCAGAGGACCCTGGTTTGTTTCTAAGCACAGAGCCACTGTAACTCTGGTCCCAGGGGATCTGACACACTCTTCTGGCCTCAGTGGGTACTCAGACACACATGTTGCAAATAAACTCATGAAGGTGCACACCTATAGATAAATAAATCTAAAAAAAAATGAGTCCCATGTATAGTGCCATTTATTTTTAGTAATCCTATCCACTGGCATTTGATTTAAGGAACAACTCAAACTAGGCTTCCTTTACCTGCACTAACCATACCTGGACTAAACACCAGAGCCAGTTAGGTTAGGGCAAGGGAACCAATGCTAAACCACGCAATCCCAATCCTGTGCCAGGAGGCAGAATTCCTACCCACAGGGTCTGTTCCAATCTATGTCCTAAAGAAGCCCCATATCCTTGAAGGTCCTGCAAAGATGGATGCCACCAGCTAGGAAATAGATATCCCAGAAAGACCATCCAAGTGGCCTTGTAAGGGGTTGCAGTATAGATTTTACAGATTTCATTGGGATGGGGAGCTTACTTCTATTTAGATTGGTTGGGTTTACCAGTGGTTCAAATACTTTGCTTGGGAAGACTGAAAATGCAATTTAAATTACTTCTCTGAAAGATGCACACTGCTAATGAACACATTTATTTTCCCAATTTTCTAATGTTTGTCTACCCCATTAGAATGAATGCATGAGGCCAGGCGGTGGTGGCGCACGCCTTTAATCCCAGCACTCGGGAGGCAGAGGCAGGCAGATCTCTGTGAGTTTGAGACCAGCCTGGTCTACAGAGTGAGTTCCAGGACAGGCTCCAAAGCTACACAGAGAAACCCTGTCTCGAAAAATCAAAAAATAAAAATAAAAATAAAAGAATGAATGCATGGACATTCATGTATCCACATCATCCATGATTATGTCCCCAGAGCCTTGCAACTGTCCAACACCTAGTGAAGTAGCGAGAAATGGAGGCTCGCTGGATGATGGATGCACACTACACAGCTCTTCCTGGTAGAGGTTTCCATTTTGATGTGCAGTTAGAGCTGGAGTACTAATGGGCCATCACGTGTGTGCTTTCCATAAGCCCTTCGACCTTTATTTTCCATTTCATAAAGCCTGTTATGTAAAATATACTGTTCCCTTCCTCTTCTCTCTCTTCCCAGGGATGTGTTACAAACTGGTGTATTTTTATTGGACGAGGCCCTGGTAATCCTGCTGTTTATAGCTCTGACCTTTCTGTGTGCAAACACACAAAGTGAACTTTGCTTTACCTCCGACCATAATGTACCTGCTAATTACCGGCAGGCAGGCTGAATCTCAAAGCCCGTGTGACCAGTGTGACAAGACCAGAAAGGTGCGTGGGGAAGAGAGAACCAAGGGACTCTGCTAGCAGCTGTCCAGAGGGGCCCACTGTGTCTCCACAAGCAATCAACCCCAGGGGGCATGGTGCTGAGGTGAGCCAGGTCATGAAGACATCACTGCTGGCCTTGGCTGTATGGTTACTGCTCTTCCAGCCCGGGCAGACATTCTGGACCTCCCAGGAGAGGAAGAACTGTTACAATGGCAACTACCATATCAGCGTCCTGATGATGAACAATTCAGCCTACAAAGAACCCTTGGAAAACTTGAGGGACGCTGTGAATGAAGGCCTGGACATAGTGCGAATGCGCCTGAGCGAAGCCGGTAAGAATGTGGTGAAGGAATCCTCTTTTCCCTGTACCACCCCTTGCTAGGTTTCTGGGCAGAGACCTTGCAGACTGCCTGACCATCCAAACTCCTCTAAGTTTATCTCCAAACTGCATCCTTTCCTTCCTGGGGAGAGAGGTTGCGGTGAGCTTATGGTCCACCCCATCCTGCTGGAAGAAAAGGTAAAGCCCTCACAGCAGTGACATACCCCACTTCAAACTGGGGCTTTTGCCCAGGCCGAGACACCATGCTTCCTTCTGTAGCTGTTCAGATGCAAGATGTGGGCCGGACCTGAGGTCTCAGAGGGTTTCTGGTCAAGAAGGAAGAAACTCATACAGGTATTGAACCTTTCTCTGGACCCTTCATCCATAGAAAGATTTTTCTCTGGCCGTGTGTGTTCTTCCTATCTCCCATGGCTCTCACTATCAGATATAGCCAGGGTTATAAGTTTGCAATTGAATTAATTGTTGCCTTTCTTGACCTTATCTTTTATACCTAAAAATCAATTTTATAATTTGACATAGAATATGTAAAGAAAAGACAAGAGCCTACAATAATTTTGCACCACCTGTATACTCTTTCTTGGTGTCTTGTTTTGGGGAATATGGTGATCAGTATGGCACAGGGACAATTGGTGACATCCTCTGTGTCACATTGCATTATCCCACAAGTGACTTTCTTAGGGCTACATTGGCTCCATAGTCATCATGTGAGTGCTCACAAGGTGTCCCTTAGACTAGTTACCACCTAAAATATCTAAAAATTCTCTTGTAGAAAAGTATCTAATTGTTTTTAATTTCTTGTGGTTATTTCCACAATACTACAAACTTTTTTCTTACACATAGTTTTCTCCATTCTCTGAGACTACATTACCACAAATAGAATTACTGAGTCAATAAGTACTTGATACATCTTGATGGTTACTTTTGGTCTTAAAGATGGCATATATTAATTTTCTGTTTAAAATATCGTGGGATTGAGAGCAAGAGTCATATATAAATAAAAACTTACTTCTGTGCATATACATCATCTTCCCAGTTGTGTCCAAGCTAGAGTCAGATGCACCTGAACCAGTCTGATCCAGACATATAATAGAGCTCGGAGACTGTGTAATAACACACACATATTTACTGAGGCAGTGTGGTCCAGTGGGAAGGATGTTGAGCTTGAAATCTAAGAATTTGGGTTAAGATTCTCTGTGTCACCCCGGGTGTTAAGCATCTCCATCTCTCTGAGACTCTATTTGTCTCCTGAGTATCTATCATGTGCTCTGGAGGTTTTGGAGAGTTTTGTCACACCATCTCTTCAGTTACAGCAACCCTATAGGGTTGCCATGGTGGACACTGGCTTCATAGCAGATGTCAATCACTTTATATAAAGTCCATTTAAATGAGACGTAGATGCATTTCTGTCTGAGTCCCAAAAGTGTATCACACCGTCACTGTAAATAATGCACCACTAACTACACTTTTCATTAAGACAAAGCAATGGGATATTATCAGCAGCAAAGATTTCCATTCTGAGAGAACTTGGTTCTCCTTCATGACTATTTACCATCTGTACAAACTGTAGCAAGTTACCTAGCTTTCCTGAAGCTTAGTTTCCTCACCTATGAAGCCAGGATAAATGTCAGTCACGGTGTGGGGGTAAAGCGGGGATTCAATGAGAAAACCTGTGAAAGTACTGCCAGCATTGAGTACTCAGGGAACGGCATTTGCTTTTAGCGACTTTGCCAATAGTGTTGATGTCATTAAGAGAACGTGCTGCCTGATACATCAAATAAATAGTGAAGGGGGTTGGTCCGCATCTTGGTATCTGAGTTTGTGCAGCCTGAATTTGACCTTCTGCTCCACACTTACCAGCTGAGTGACACTTTCACTCCTCTCATCTCGTTTGTAACAGTTATAACGCTGAAGTGGAAGAATAGGTTCATACAGAGGTCGTTGTATAGAGGTGGAAGAAGAAACAGAGACACCTAGAAGTTGGGACTTGATAACCCACTTTGTAATATGTTCATACATACTAAGCACAAATGGAGCAGGTTAGAGAAGAGAAAGACAGGATGTATTCTATGTACGTCGAGCATGTCATGGAAACTAACTTAAACCATGTATGAGGGCTATATGGGAAATATTGATAATTTAAGGGCTGTGGGTGATAGCCCAACAGAAGTGCTCAGTTTTGTTTTGTTTTAGGACTTAGTAAAGCTATGTGGATGGTGAACAATAGTTAGAAAGTAGTGTGGGGAAATGGTAGAAACAACGTGAAAAAAAGATTCCTTCTGTCCCAAGGCTTCAGCTCCTTGAGGATAGGTGTTCCACGGCTAAATACACAGTCCATGCTCTGTGTATGGTCTCATGTGCTAAGGTCCTTCCTCCCCATACCTCAGCATGTAGATGCCACTTCATATTGGCCCAACCCCGTACTCAAAGCCCTGGGGAGGAAAGTGAGGGTTCTGAGACCACTGTAAATTCTTCAGCTTTCTTTCCATCATCTTCTGAGGACTGAGATCACTGCGGGGGGCCGGGGTGTAGCCTGGATAAGGATGGAAAACATTACTTGGGGGATATCTTACTTAAGGTTTCAACTGCTGTGATAAAACACCATGACCAAAAGCAACTTGGGAAGGAAAGGGCTTATTTCATCTTATACCTTATAGCCCATCATCAAGGGAAGTCAGGCTAGGAACCCAGAGGTGGAAGTTGATGCAGAGGCCATGGAGGATGCTGCTTACTGCTTACTTGCTCCCCACGGCTTGCTCAGCCTGCTTTCTAATAGACCGGGTGNATCTCTGCAGCAACTGTAGGGCTGAATGGCTTCTATTCTTGGAAGAAGGAGGCCTCAACTTTTAGGAGCACATACTTTTAAATGCTCTAAAGAATCTCTTCTGTTTTGGATAGACTTTACTCTTTTAAAGATATTATTTAAATGTGTCATGTCCAACAAACCTGGCTTTGACCATCACCATGACATCGGCACTAGCACCATTCTGTGCCATCTCCTAGAGTTTGTAAACCTCAGGAAGCCAGTGTCTGGTTTTACTCAATGCTGTATCATGCACTCATAGGAGGGTACAGGGAACATTGCAGGAATGGAGTAGCCATGTGTTGACTGTAGAATAGATGCTAATCAGAGACCGAGGAGGGGTGCACCTCACATGAGGTAGTAGCAACTTAGGAACATGGAAGAACAAGGCGCCATCTGGATCTGCTTTCCTAACACTTTCCAGTCCATGATGGAGGCTTGCTACTCTGGGGTTATGAAAAGATGAGAGCAGTGAACATAACGAAAATGCTCTTAAACTGGACCATCGTGATTTCTTGACTCTCTATATACTGAAAATTATCAAATCACATGTTCATCCATATTTTCGTAATGGATGAGTTTTATGATGGGTAAATTATATCTCTATAAAATGAGAGAAAGAAAATTTAGGGAATAGGAGAGAGGGGAAAGAGAAATAGAAGAACTCGGAATTAGAATATACTCAAACCTGAACTTGGGTATTGTGTCAGTCAGGGTTCTCTGAGGAACAGGACTGATAGAATGGACTAACACATATCTATATATTAGTAAGGGATTAATTGGAGTGGCTCACAGGCTGTGGTCTGAATAATCCAACAATGGCTGTCTCCTGACAGTGAGACTATGAATCCAGTACTGTTCAGTCCATGAGACTGGAGTTCTCAGCAGTCCCAATCAGGTGCTGGAGTCCCAGGGAGTCCTGGAGAGCGGCTGGTTCTCAGTCTAATGGGGGACATTATTAAGGCAACTCCACGTAGTTAACAGTAACAGAAGGTTTATTTAGGGTGACTTACAGCAAGTAAAGGGTTGGTCACAAGGTCCAGGAGAGGTGAGGTGCAGTCCAGTGGTGTTCTCTGGAGAGCCCTGCTTGGTCTACCACCCAGTGTCCAGGATCCAGGAACCAAGAGGGCAGGCACGGACAGATCTCCGGTCTTAAAGGCTCCCATCTTGGCCCGCCCCAGGGCGAGGTCCTAGATAGGCATGGCAGTTACCAGAAGCCTCAGTAGGGGTTGTGCTTCCAGGTCAAAGCTGGAACTGCTGCCCACTACATCAGTCTACATTAAATCCTGAAGAAGTCGGCTCTAACACCAGCGAAGGAATGGCTCAGGATGGATGATCTTGCCAGTGAGAGTGAAGGCAAGAGATAGAAGGGCTCACACTTGCTCTCTCTGTCCTTTGTGTGGGCTGTCACCAGATGGAGTGGCCCAGATTTAGGGTGGATCTTCTGACCTCCTATGATCTGGATGTAGGGTGGGTCTCCCACCTCAAGTAATACAACCAAGAGAAATCCCTCACAGGTGTGCCCAGCTGCTTGGTGGTTATTTCCCAATGCAGTCAAGTTGACAACCAAGATTAGCCATCACAGATACCTTCCCTCCTTCCCCAAAATCCATTAGCAAGGCCTGTGTCTCACAGCTGCGTAAACTGTGGAAGCATAACACTGCTTTCCAATTCTTTTTCCCTAATTTCTGGTAACAGGCCTAAATGTGACTGTGAATGCGACTTTCATGTACTCTGATGGTCTGATTCATAAGTCAGGTGACTGCCGGAGCAGCACCTGTGAAGGCCTGGACCTGCTCAGGGAAATCACAGTAAGTGCCTTCTTTTCATGTGTAGGTCACACACTCTAAGTTTGGGGTGGTCACAGTGTGAAATGTAGGTATGTTTACACAAAACATCCTCTGCATCGTCTGCAGGCATGCTGCTGTTTCATCTGATGCCAGGGTACCCTGACTTCATACCACAGAGTTCCCAAGGGACGGGGGTTCTCCTGGCATGTACTATGTATACACTGTGGTATAAGGGGGATTTTTATTTTAAGTTAATTGTAAAAGTCTTAAAAATTTAACTTTTTAAAGATTGATTAATTTGGATATGTGTTTAGATTTTCATTTGTTATCATCGTATATGACTTCAATATCCTACTCTTACTAAGAGATAGATCATCCTGAGAGAAAAAAATGAACAGGATCAGGCAGTGGTGGTGCACACCTTTAATCCTAGCATTCGGGAGGCAGAGGCAGGCAAATCTCTATGAGTTTGAGGCCAGCCTGGTCTACAAAGCAAGTTCCAGGACAGCCAGGGATGTTACACAGAGAAACCCTGTCTCAGAAAAACAAACAGGAAAACATGACAGTTAAATGATTTAATAGATTAAATGGACCTAAAACACATATAAAGAGCATTCCACAGAAACACTGCAGAATGTATTCTTCTCAGCAGCCCATGGAATAGTCTCTAAAATAGATAATATGTTAGGACACAAAGCACATCTCAACAAATATAAGAAACTTAAAAGGGCTTCTTGTATTCTGTTTGAACACAAACGGGATATAGCTAGATGTTTACAGCAAGAGAAACTACAGAAAATTGACACACCTATCAAGATTAAACAATACACTATTGTGTAATGGATGGGTTATTGAAGACATTAAAAAGGCATTTGTTTAATATACCCAGAATCAAATGAAAATTAAAATACAACATGCCAAAATCTAGGTTACAATGAACACATTCCTAAGAGGGAAATTCATAACTATGAAGGTTTACATTAAAAAAGAAACAGAGAGATCACACACACTAAAAAATAGCCTAATGATGTATCTCAGAGCCCTTGAAACACAGGAGCAAGGTGTAGACAGAAGTAATTAAGATCAGAACTCACATTAAGTAGAAATGGAAAAAAATACAAGAATCAATAAAACAAAAAGTTAGTTCTTTAAAAAGGCAAACAAGATCAACAAAGTCTTAGCCAAATTGGCTGAAAGAGAGCTTAACCAATTAATAAAATTAGAGATGAAAATGGAGACACACACAAACCAATGAAATTCAGAAAACTGTAGGGACATACTAGGAAAACTAGTTTCATCAATTGGAAAATCTAAGAAGTTTAGGTAAATTTCTAGATGTATATGACCTACA
>LZPO01087263.1:156527-180462 GCA_001675575.1 Neotoma lepida | reverse complement strand
CTCCTAACTAAAAGGAATCCAGGCCCTGATGGATTCAATGCAGAATTCTACCAGACCATTAAAGAACTAGTACCAACTTTTCCCAAATTATTCCATAAAACAGAAAGGGAGTAAACACTTCCAAACTCTTTTTAAGAAGCCAGTTCTGATTATAAAAACCAGATAAAGATAAAGTAACAACATTACAGCCCAATCTCCCCAATAAGCATAAACACAAAGAATCTACAAACAAACGAAAAACCTTGTGAACTAAATTCAAGAAGAGAGCAGAGGACTGAGGAGGCAGCTCCGTGAGTCAAGTCTTGTCTGTAAGCTTGAGGATACCTGAGTCTGGCTCCCTAGAACTCCCACAAACAGCCAGGTATGACAGTGTGTGCCTGACTGTAATCTAACACTGGAGAGGGAGAGGCAGGGGGATCCCTGTGGCTTGCTCGATAGCCAGCCTAGAAGAACTAATAAACCCCAGGTTTAGTGAGTGTCGATTTCAGGCTTCTACATGTTCCTGCAATAGTAGGTATGCACAAGAACACACACACACACACACACACACACACACACACACATCCATCAGAAAGATCATTGACAATGATAACGCTAGCTTCATTCTAGAGGTACATGGGTTAGTTTAATAAGTCAATAGATAATAAGAAAATCAGTAAACACAATACATCACATACAGAGACTCAAGGACAGAAATCATATTACCATTTCAATAGATGCCTTTGAAAAAATCCAACATCCCTTCATGATAAAGGCCCTGAAGATATTAAGAGTGGAGGGGATAGATCTCCACACGATCACATTATATACATATATATATATACATACATATATATACATATATATACACATATATACATATATGGATATATACACACATATATAACATACATACATATATATACACATATATACATATATACACATATATAAAATATACAGTTGACATCACGATAAATGAAGAAAAAAAGCATTTCTACAAAGATGAGAAACAAGAGGCAAAGGTGTCCACTTTTTCCACTCTTGTTGCTAAAATGTTGAAAGTCTTAGCTACAGCAATAAGACAAGAGAGGGAAATAAACGTGATACTAATGGAAAGGGAAGCAGTCCAAGCATTCTATTTGTAAATGGAAGATTCCATATGTGAGAGCCCCTAAAGACTCCAGAAAACTCTCCGAGCTGTTGTACACTTTCAGTAAAGTGTCAGGACACAAAATTAGCATAAAACCCAGGAGTCTTCTTATATGCTAGTAGAAATGCATATAAGAAATCAGGAAAACACAATAGTGAAAATCACAAATTCACAATTTCCTAGAACATAAACCTTGGAATAAACTTAAGTGAAAAGTCTCTACTGTGTTCAATTTAAAGCCCTGAAGAAAGTTGAAAAGGACAGACACCAGAAAACTGAAAAACCTCAAGTGCTCAAGGATTAAAGGAATTAACTTTGTAAAAATGTCTCTTTTATAAAAACCATTTTGCACATTTAATGCAAGCCACATTAAAAGTACAATGCTATTCTTCACAGAAATAGGGGGAAAAAAACCTTAAGTTTTATATGGAAAAACAAAGACCCCCAGAAAATCAAAGTGACCAAAAAGAATAATGTTGGACGTATTGCCATGTCTGATTTAAGTTATCCTACAGAACCATACTAAGAAAACCATCATGGCACCGACACAAAAGCAGATACATGCATCAATGGAATGACATAGAAAATCCAGATAGAAAGCCGCACAGCTGTGGTCACCTGATTTCAAAGATGTGAAAAATACACATTGGAGAAGATAGAAGACAGCCTCTTCAACAGACGGTGCTGGGAAAGTTGGATATCCACCTGTGGAAAAATGAAACTAGATCCCTACCTCTCACCTGACACAAAAATCAACTTTAAATAGACCCAAAACCTGTCTGTAAAAGTGGAAACTCTAAAACTGTTAGTGGGAAAAGGAGAGCAAACACAAGCTATGGATATAGGCAAGGACTTCTTGAACAGCAGCGTTCTGGTTGTTCAAGAGTTAGGACTAACATTCAACAAATGGAAACTCACAAAATTGAAAGTATTCACACAGGAAAGGAAGCAGTTAATCAGGTGAAGAGTCAGTCTTTGGAATATGAAAATCATTGCTAACTATACATTTGAATGTTGTAGAATATTATTTTAGATGTGTTAGTTTTGTTTATGTTGCATCTGTTTAACTCTGTGAAGCTGTATTACTGTGCCTGTGTAAAACACCTGATGGTCTAATAAAGAACTGAACAGTCAATAGCGAGGCAGGAGAAAGGATAGGCAGGGGCTGGCAGGCAGAGAGGATATATAGAAGGAGAAATCTGGAAGGAGCAGAAAAAAAGAAATTTAGGAGTGAGGAGAGCTAGCAGCCAGAGAAGGAGGAGGACTCCAGGGCCAGCCACCCAGCTACACAGCAAGCTGCAGAGTAAGAGTAGGATTTACAGAAGTAAGAGAACAGGAAAAGCCCAGAGGCAAAAGGTAGATGGGATAATTTAAGTTAAGAAAGCTGGCAAGAAAGAAGCCAAGCTAAGGCCGGACATTCATAATTAAGAATAAGCTTCCCTGTGTGGTTTATTTGGGAGCTGGGTGGCGGCCCCCCACAAAAGAGTAAAATACCAATAACAACAGATTAATACTTACCATATACAGAGAAATAAAAATACGAAATACCAAAAAAAAGCCCCAACCCTAACAATTAATGGACTAAAGAAATGAACAGACACATCTCAAAAGATGAAATACAAATAGTCAATAAACACACCCACACCAGTTTTTCTCCCTTAGACTCCATTATCCCCAAGTTAGAGTCTGCCTCCCAAGATTAAGAGTAAATATGATATCCATGTAGTAGATGTGGTGTACACATCCTGACATCCATGATATGACCCATCAGGCCAATGTGAAACTTCTAGAATTGTAGTCCCACAATCTGTAATCTTTGGAAGCCCTTTTGCAAGATGCCTGTTGTAAGGGAAGGCACACCCACATAGTTTTAGAGAGCTTGTAATTCTTTTGAGCTCTTTAAAACCCTGGGGAGGAGGAGTAGGCAAGAGTCTTCCTCCTCCTGCTCCCAGCATTTGAGCGGCTCCTCCCTACCCTGCGTACAGACTCGTGGGGATCCCATTTCCCCTTGTGTTCCTACCCACCTCTTTCTGTCTATTGGTTGATTGGATTTGTTTTAGGCCTCCATATTTTTCTTTTTCTCCCACAGAGAGATCATAACATGGGCTGCGTCCTCATGGGGCCCTCGTGCACATATTCCACCTTCCAGATGTAGTAAGTACTTTGGTTGAGTGTTTAATGATTAGACAAACAACTGTGTTGTCACGGTAACAGAGAGAGGCCTGCTGGGCCCCCTGTATTTTGCCATCTCTCTATAGTTGCTGTTTCCCTTCCCCAGGGACCTCCTTCTTGATCAGTGTGTGATGACTGCAGTAGCTGTAGGTCCAGTCATTCACGTTTGAGTGTGAGAGAGAGTAAGCTATGAGTGAGAATCCGGTCAGGAAAAAGAAAGTCAGCAGCCTTGAACCCTTGAGTTGAACAAAGGAAATCCCCCACAAGTGTGGGCAGAGGGTGGGACACAGAGAAGGGAGTCTTAGAACTCTGCTCTGTCATTAGTTTGCAGATGTGGGGAAACAACCAGCTGCTTATTCCCTATGCTTATTTGAGATGAATAGTGAAGGAGACCCCCCCAAACAGTGGGGGCTTCCTCTCAGGCCCTGGATTAGGCACACCCAAACACCTGTTTTCACAGAGATCTTGTTAATTAAGAGGGGAGGAAAGTTAAAGTGGCTGCTTTATGACTCAGGCAGCAAGCAGCAGCAAGTGACCTTGCAGGTGTCATTCTTAAGAGGAGAAGAAAGGGAGGTCTGTGTTAGAATGGGCTAGGATGTGGTGGTAAAGGACATAGGAGACAAAGGATAAGGGGAAGGGAACAGGGACAGGAGGCAGGAGTATTTGTCCTAGAGGGACAAAGGACTGCCTCTGAATAGAGAGGAGACAGATGTGGCCCATGGGCAAATGGCAATTTATGAAAGTAAATGGGTAGTTTATAAAGTTAGTAGTTTAAAAAAGTAGTTTAAAAAGTTAGTAGTTATAGTTTAAAAAGTTAGTAGTTAAAAAGTTAGTAGTTTAAAAAAGTAGTTTAAAAAGGTAGTTTATAAAGTTTATAAAGGTAGTCAGCCTCAGAGGAGGAAGTGGTCAAATAAGGGACTAGACCTTGGTGGCTAGCTTTAGGAATGTAATCTCATGGTTTTTAACAAAGCAGAGGGAATGGGGGAGAAAGGCAAGGCCTGCCAGAGCCACATGCTCGAGTGGGTTAGTGTCCCTTCAAATAGAAATAACATGTTGAACTTCTCTGTGTGACAGACATCCTTAGCAGCTTAGAGAAAACCTTCCATCTAGTCTAGAATGGAAAATCTTTCTCTGGCTTTGGAAGTCTTGGCCCCACCCTTCACTGTATTTCACTCAATGGTTTTATTCTGCCAGATCATACATTCTCCAGTCAAACCTCCCCTCACATGCCATTCCCTCCCTTGCCCGGTCTTCTGAATTAAGAAATGCCATTTGTTGCTCCAGAGGAAACCACACTGGAGGAGGTTTCACAGGGCTGACATGAACCTGAGATTTCTACTGAAAGTCGGCCTGTTGCCTCATGCCCAGTGACACAGCAGCCCCAGAAGCTCAAGCCCACCACATCGGGCACACTACAGAAGCATTTTCAAGCCAATCTCCCACACCCAACCAGACACACATGGAACCTTGTTCTTCCTTATCTCACAGATCATATATTGATATTGCTCAAAACAAAAGGGGTCCGGAAAATTGATTCACCACTAGAAAGAAAGCTTTCTAGCCACAAACAGTTGAGTTTTGTCAAGCAGGAAGAAACATTGAGTACAACACTCCCTTCCAAATAGATACGGTGACAGGGACACTGGCCAATACAAGGCAGAGGGAGAGAGGGTCCTTCAAAGAGGAACAAATAAGAGGATGCAGAATGTCCAGAAGGTAATGGTCACCTCTGCTTGAGGGCTGAGTTTCAAGTAGGGAAATACTTCATGAAGAAAATCATCTGAAATTTGTGTTAGGGACAGATAATGTCTTAGTCAGGGGCACTATTGTTGTGATGTAACACCATGACCAAAAACAACTTGGGGAAGAAAGGGTTTATTTGACTTACGAATCTTGAGTCACAGTCTGTTGAGGGAAGTCAAGGCAGGAATTCAAACTGGGTGGGAACCTTGAGGCAGGAGCTGGTGCAGAGGCCATGGAGGGGTGCTGCTTACTGGCTTGCTCCTCACGGCTCGCTCAGCCTGTTTTCTTATAGAATCCAGGACCAGCCCAGGAGTGGCCCCACCCACCATGGACCGGGCCCTCCCCCATCAATCACTAATTAAGAAAATGCCCTACAGGCTTGCCTACAGCCAGATCTTATGGATGCATTTTCTCAGTTGAGGCTCCCTCCTCACAGATGACTGTAGCTGTGTCAAGTTGACATAAAACTAGCCAACACAGGTAAGATTTCAATAGATAGAAGTGAGGCAATAGCTTTCCAGCCAGGTAGAGGAAAAACTGAATGTAAAACAAAGAATTAGGGTGATGAAGAAAGTTTGTAAATGTTTATAGTTACTCGGAAATATACAGAAGGATGATAAAGATTAGAAAAATTACATTGACCATATTTGGTAGCTTATGTGACAGGACCATTAAGTGGCGCTTAATGAGAATGGCAATAAACATCACTAAGATTTTGAGTGGGGGAGGGCTATGAAAAGCTTGTTTGTTGCCTTGACAACACTGCAGTTTGTCAAATCATTCATTTTATTTTACATTTATTTTATTAACTGTTTACAGTTAATAAAAACTGTCAACCATGTAGGCAAAACACAGCAGAGACTGACAAGAGAAAAGACCACAGGAAACAGAAGAGGGGCCTGACTTAGCCCAAACCAGAAGGCAGGGGAAGCCAACTAAAGCTGTAGAATCGATGATATTTGATAGCATTGGATGTGGAGGTGAGAGCTGGGATGTAATCAGAGAAGTCTCTGGGATGTTAAAATGCTGAAAGAAATGGGAACACAATCAAGCTAAAGTTTTGAGGGACAAGAAGAAGGGACAACATTGTCTAGAACATGACCTGAGATGAAAGCAGGCAGCCAGTGGGGGGTGGGGCAGAGCACCTCTTTTCGTCTTTCATTACGTGCATCTAGAGTCCCTGTGTGAGCTGGGTAGACAGAGGTGAGCCAGCCCGCCCAGATACCCCCACCTGAAGGAACTTCTCATGGAGTGGAGGAAAGCACCATCAATAGCTGCTCACTCAACATCACCTCCTGGCCTTGGGGGTCCGGGAGAGTTTCCGGGGTAAAGACAGATTCAGTCAAGGACCTGAGTGTTTAGTAAATCAGTCAGGAAGCCAGGCTGGGGCCTGTCTTGGTTGAGTTACTGACTGAGAAGAGAGCTTGGCATGTTTAAAAAAAAATAAATAAGAAGGTCCCTGCTGAGCAAGGGCAGAGAGACCTTAAGCTCCACAGCTGATGCCCCTCTCAGAGGCAGAGTCAAGAAGTATGTACTTCGAGGAAGAAAAGGCATAGGTACACTTCCAGTTTTATCACAATTATGCTGGCTCCTCTGGTTTGCCTTCTGTTGACATGATAAACTCCATGACTGACAGCAACTTGGGAAGGAAAGGGTTTATTTCAGCTCACAGCTCACAATGCATAATTGGTGAGAAGTCAGGGCAGAGACCTGGAGGCAGGAGCTGATGCAGAGGCCATGGGGGAGGATGCTGACTGGCTTGCTCCCCATGGCTTGCTCAGCCTGCTTTCTTATGGAACCCAGGACCACCTACTCAGGGGTGATATCGCCCACATGGGGCTGGGCCCTCCCACATCAATAATCAATCAAGAAGCTGCCCCACAGACTTGCCTCTAGTCCAGTCTGATGGAGGCAGTTCCTTGTTTGTTGTTCCTTCTTCCCAGATACCTCTAGCTTGTGTCAAGTCAACACCTAAAAGAACCTAACTACCACAAGAGCCATGGTTATTTAACCTGTAGTTTTCACTCCTCCCCCTTCAGAGTTCACAGTTCTCAGCCCAGACAGCATGAGAAGTCATTCAGAAATAAAGTGATCAAGTCATGTAGTCATTTTGCTCTAAACACTGAATAGGATCAATCGTTGTTATTTTTAAAGTCACTTGTGTGAGAGAGTTGCCCGTACACTTGTTTTACTGACCCTATCTCATCCGTACTGTTTATGCACACGTGTTGAAAAGGAGGAAGGGGGGGCTCTTCTCTGTGCTTTTGGAGTTAACCTGGGCATTGGTTTGTCTCTCACCTTTGGCACAGTCTTGACACAGAATTGAGCTATCCCATGATTTCAGCTGGAAGTTTTGGATTGTCCTGTGACTATAAGGAAACCCTAACCAGGGTGCTGCCTCCAGCCAGGAAGCTGATGTACTTCTTGGTTGATTTCTGGAAAATCAACGATGCACCGTTCAAAACCTTTTCCTGGAACTCTTCATATGTCTATAAGAATGGTTCGGAGCCTGAAGACTGCTTCTGGTAAGGAAGGCTGTTAATCAGTGTGTGCCATGGAGAAACGCCACCTTTTATCTGGGACAGTGTTGGAATGCACACTGGTCCACCTTCTTACCCATCAAAGGAGTAAAATGAATAAAGTACCCTGAGAATGCTCAGCAGAGACGCAGTTGAAGCACTCTGTCTAGGTTTGAAAGTGAATTCTTGTTAGTTTGAATGATTCCTCATGCTAAGTCCTCTAAAGACAAATACGTATGGTCTTGTTTATAGATAATAAAAATGAAAGCCAGAAGTCAGTGCTTCCACACTACTGCGGAAGACAGAACACTGGAGAATGATCATTCTGCCTAAACCAAGAAGCAGTCAGAAATGACGTCTCTTACATTTTCTTAGAGGGAAAGGGGACAGGAGAATGCGGGAACAATGTGTCCTATTAAAGACCATAAGTCTGGGCCTGAAAGATGGCTTAATGTGTAAAGGCATTTGCTGCCAAGCTCGATGACCTGACTTCCATCCCTGGGACTCACTTGGTGAAAGGAGAGAATCAGTTCCTCAAAGTTGTTATCTGACTGCCACACAAGTGCTGAGACACATGCATGTGTGTTCATAATCCATAACACAAATAAATAAAACATAACTTTAAAAACAATCCTAAGTCCATGCAACTCTAGTAAAAGTGGTGGAAGTAGCATTTGGTGTGGTGACATGGGACACTAGCTAGTTCTACCCTCTCTCTCCACAGAGGACTTGGAGGTTTTAGATAGGGTGTAATCAGGTTTGCAGATCTGGGGCCCCTTGGCAATCAACCCCAGGAGCTCACCCTAGAAATCTTGGTGTGAAACTGGAATATATAAACGTCCAGTTCACACAGGAACAGACATCATTTTACCAGCTCTGAAGTTCTGCACTATAGGTTCAGAGGTTTCTCATTTATAGTACAGGCTAGAACCTTCTTGCCATAGCAGGAGGGAAACAGTACAAGGGACCCCTCAAATGTCTACAATTTGTACATACATATCAAGAGTCCTGAAAACTCCCCCCATGCTCTGCCTCCATTAGGTAGTCCCAATTCGAAGCAATGGTATTGTGGTGTATACTGTCTATTCACAGAGGGACTAGGTATTAGATAAAGATTCCAGCACAGAATGAATGAATGAATGAATGAATGAATAAATAATGTGATTAAAGGTGGGGTGGCCGTGAGGAAATGACCGATTCTAAGCCCCTCTTCCTCCTGCTCCAGGTACCTCAATGCTCTGGAGGCTAGCGTGTCCTATTTTTCTGAGGTGCTCAGCTTCAAGGACGTGTTGAGACGCAGCGATCAGTTCCAGGAAGTCCTAATCAGCCGTAACAGGAAGAGCAATGGTAAAATGGCAAACAGCCTGTCTCACGGCCACCACCTCCTTTCAAGTCCTTCAGGCTAATCTGTCCCTGTAGAGCTGCCTTCCCTGCTTGCCTACAAGCTGTGTTTTTGCAAACAACTTCATCATGTTGTGGTTTCTGTGACTGACTGAAACCTGACTCTCTGAGAGAGAAGTGATGAAGTCACAGAAAACAAACATGGACGTAATGAGAATAGATGATAATGGCATTAACCAGCCCTTACACACCAAGCTCATGACCCACCGTGGGTAAACTGCTTTCAAATTCACTTCCACCTGTAACAGGAAAAGTCTTCTCTATCATGTCTCACTTGAAGCCTTCTTTGGTTTCTACCCCCTGCCCATGACCTTTAGGATCATGAATGGTTTTATGTCCCGCCCCCTAGATCTTGATTGACTGATACAGTCTTAAAATAACAAATACTTGGTCATGGCAGCAAATGATTATTTGACCGATGTCAGTAACCTGCCAACTGAGGGTCTTCCCTTATAGGAAATCACTACAATTTGTTACTTCTGATGTACTCTTGCTTAGAAAGGTACCCAACCCTGTTCTAGAAACTCAGGGTTGAAATGCCCCAGCTAACTGCATGCTCTTGGCTCTGGATAAGCTGCTTGCTTGCTTCCCCCTGCAACTGCCAACCAGGAGGTAGTTTTTCTGTGTTGTCTTTAAAACTCCATGTACTATGCTTCGGAGCTGCTTGTGGAGAAGTGTTTCTCTCCAGGCAGTCTTTCAATTCAAACATTGGTCATGCTGAGTGGTCTTTGGGTTTTTACCCTATAACAAATTCAATGTATTACTGGATTTGTGACTAGACCTCAAACATCTTCAACCGTGATCTAGTGACCAAGACTACTGTTACATAGCCCCTCAGACAGAATCACAAGGCAAGCAAAGATGATCTCACTTCCTCATTTTTCGGATCCAGATCTCACCTGTCCAATGAGGTAAAGGTTGGGTGTGAAAGGCTAATGGATAAAAGAATTCTCACCAAGCTATACTTTGCAGGGAATTCCCTTCCTAAGCACGTCAGAGGTAAAGAACAAATTGTGATAATTTCCTGTAAGGGAGGACCCTCACTTGGCAGGTTACTGACATCATTCAAATAGTGATTTGCTGCCATGACCAAATATTTGTTATTTTAAGAACGTACCAGTCATGGTGGTGCCCGCCTTTAATCCCAGTACTCGGGAGGCAGAGGCAGGTGGATCTCTGTGAGTTCGAGGCCAGCCTGGACTACAGAGTGAGTGCCAGGAAAGGCGCAAAGCTACACAGAGAAACCCTGCCTCGAAGAACATACCAGTCAATCAAGATCTGGTGGGGGGTGGGGGAAGTATAAAACTGGGGGCGAGGGAGACTGGGAGGGGGAGCATAAAACCATTCATGATCCTCGAGAGTTTACAGTTCACCTGGGTGGCACAGCACATAAAAAGATCAAACAAAAACCTGTGCGGCAGTGCTTACCTCTCTTCAATTCCAGGACTTCGGAGACAGTGTGAGGCCAGCCTAGTCTATGTAGCAAATTCCAGGACAGCCATGGCTGCATAGAGACCCTATCACTAAACAACAGCAAAAATCCAAGGAGGTGTCTCCTCTAGCTCCTCCCACACCTGAACCACACGGTCAGGCAGTAGCTAGATTAGTGGGAGAGGCTCAGAGTAATTCTGTCCTTCAAATTTCTAAGACTTGGTTCTGAGTTAAGGAACTATGGGGCATGGACCAAAGATGATTGCTTAGGGGTACAATAAACAGTTCTCACCTTCCCTTTTTCTTTATATTTCAAACACAAATGATGAGACGTGGACCACTCATTGAGGAAAATAGCACTTGAACTCACCCCACCCAGTATGATAGAATACACACTGAAGCAGAACTCATAAATGTGAGTCCTACTCACAAACTCTCTTTCTTCTTCCAGCCCTCAGCCCCTTGGTATTGGCTTCTATTTTAAAGATTCTATGCAGTTCTAGTCTGAGTCTGCAACTAAATGCAAAATGCAGAGGAGATTTAGGGAACTGGGGTTAATCTTTAAAAAGGTAACATGAGAGACAGGTGTGGTGTCTCATGCCTGCAATCCTAGCACTCAGAAGCTGAGGCAGGAGGATCTCCATGAATTAAAAGCCAGCCTGGACTATGTAGTGAGTTCAAGCCTGGAATACATAGTGAGACCCTGGCTCAAAAAGAAAGAGAGAGAGAGAGAGAGAGAGAGAGAGGGAGAGAGAGAGAGAGAGAACCATAACAATAACAAATCATGTGAATACATTGGGTTCAAATTCAGGAAGCTGGTTACCCCTAGCTGATGTGCGCGTTATCTTCCATCACTCTTTGTCTGGTTAGCCCTAGCTGATGTGTGCGTTATCTTCCATCACTCTTTGTCTCCATTTCTCACTTCCAGTGATCGTTATGTGTGGCACACCAGAAAACTTCTATGATGTGAAAGCAGACCTCAAAGTGGCTGAAGACACTGTTGTCATCCTGGTAGATCTATTCAGGTTGGTATAATGGCATTCTTGGGAAAGCCTCCTCCCTTCAGAAGGGTATAGCATGTCAGTGGTACCAGAACACCCTCCTCTCCCTTGTGTTAGGCATCCTCCATGATGGCCACATTTGAACTAAAATCTCATTCCTTTCTCATAACACCTCACAGTAACCCAATCATCTGTGATCTAAAAGAGAAATGTGTTCCTTGACACCTGACTTGTATCGACATCCCTAGTCCACTCATCTGTGAGGTCTACTCAGTACACAGAATCCTGATCCCCAGGCTGATCTCAAGAGCTTTGTTCAGGAAACAAACTAGAAACTCGACAATAGTTTACCTGGGAATGTAGACCTTACTTCTCTGCTTTAGTTGCTAATGGCCTTTGGCCTCAGAGTATTTTTTCATCAGCCATCTTTGGAAAGACTAAAGTTGCAGTCAACTGGATCTGATTTATACAGTTATTCTTTGTCCTTCGTGGCACAGTTACTCAATGATGGTCCTTTCCTCTGACACTGAGAAGAGAAAACCATGAGAGAGAGAGAGAGAGAGAGAGAGAGAGAGAGAGAGAGAGAGAGAGAGAGAGAGAGAGAGAGAGAGAGAATATCACTATACTAACCAACTGTACCAAAGTAATACTTAAGTTGTGCTTAGAGGAGGTGCCACTGGTACATCTGTGCCCCTTGTCCCATAAGTACATCGTACAACTCACTTATCTACCTAGATCATTAATTATTACCTGTGTGCTTCAGACCAGAGCCATATACTTGTGTGGCTCTCCTGTATGTGCCTAGTCATCACTTGATACTAAACATACTTTTCCCAGCATGAAAGGAAAGGAAGTGCTGGAAGTGCAGGCCTGATTGACAGTGTTCAGGAAAATAAACAATCCACCTCTCTAGCTCTTTAGCTGCAGAAGTATAGGAAAGAGAGCAATGTTATCAGCATTTTGTCCCTCCCCCAAACACACATTGATTTCAATAGCTGATTTGTTCTGGGGAAGGAGTCATCAGTGTGGCTACTTTGGTATGATTTCATTGTCTGCCAACTGCTTTTCTTGTGACTCCTGTCCACCCGACAAATGGCTACATTTAAAGAACGTCACATCTTACATGATTCAAAACGAAACCTAATGTGCTCAACTTCTAATTCTGACATGGGATTCTGTTGGGTGTTTGTTAGCATTTTGAGCTTAAGTTGCATTGTGAAATGAAAATTAGGGTATCTATTTTTAGGATAAGATCAATAATGTCAACATAAGAGCTAATGCAGTGGTCAGCACAGAACAGACTACGTATTAAGTGATGGTCATCCTAATAACAGTTTGGTTGCATTACACTGTTTGCCTACTAAAGCAGCCACATGGTCAGGAACCCTAGGATTTTCAGAGAGATCTCAGTCTGCAGTGCCAAGTGTTGTCTATGAGATGGTAATACATTCTGTGAGCTGATTAGTCCCATCTCCAGAAGCTTACAGTCACAACAAAGACCCATCTCAAACAAGTTAGAAGGCATCGACTGACACCTGGGGTTGTCCTCTGACCTCCACAGTTATGCCATGGTACAAAAGTATTGGCATTCACACACATGAATACACACACACTGTACATACCTCCCCCATCCTTGACATGTGCACATACCAAGAGGCTTGCCGTGTTAGAGAAAATGTCTACTAGTTCTGTGTAATCACCTACCATGATCAGTTCAGCCCTGAGCATAACGGTAGCATTCTACATTACTTCGCCTTGCAGAGAGTAATCCCACCACCCATGGTGCATATCCCAGTATTTCCAACTTGTTTTGCACACTTAAGCAAAAGAAAGTTTTCCAACAGAAATGGAGTTAGGCCTTAACAGCAAACACAAACATTCCCTGAAAGTGTCAGTATGCTGAATTCCCATCCATCTGGAGTTGGTAACGGAAGTAGCCTAAGTTCTGTTATTCACTTTAGCAGAGGGAGGAGGGAATCGGAACTGGGGAAAGTGGAAAGGTGTGCTGATGGCTGAGCTTAAGCAACACCAACCGCAATTTTCAAAGTTTACACTATAGTTTGCACAAGTTGTAAAGTGTCTGTCTCTATTGGCGTGCTAACTTTACAAGGAACCTGTGTTTTTACTGTAGTAACTATTACTTTGAGGAAGATGTTGTGGCTCCTGAATTTATGAACAATGTCCTCGTTCTGACACTGCCTCCTCAACACTCCACCTCAAACACCTCTTCCTCCCAGCGGTTTTTACCGGTGAGTTAGTTGTGTGTGTGTGTGTGTGTGTGTGTGTGTGTGTGTTTATGTAAGTATTCATTAAAGATAATGCAGGGCAAGGTAATTAGTCTCTTAATAGAACCCAGATTCTTATACTTGCAAGTAATTTTTTTGCTTGTGTGTATGTGTGTATATGGGTTCATTGTATGGCTGTGGGTGTGCACATGCATGAGGAAGCCAAGGTGGATATTGTCTTCTTCTATCAATTGCCATTTTCTTTTATTATTTTATTTGTGTGTATATGAGAGAAAGAGAGAGAGAGAGAGAGAGAGAGAGAGAGAGAGAGAGAGAGTGTGCTATGTGGGTGAGAGTGCTTGCCAAGGTCAGAAGACAGCATCAAATCCCTTGGAGCTGGAGTTACAGGCAGTTGTCAGCTGCTGGAGTATTGGGAACTAACTTAGCTTCTCTGTGAGAGCAGCAAGTGCTCTTAACCCATGAGCCATCTCTCTAGCCCTCTGTACTTTATTTTTTGAGACAGGCTCCCTCAGTGGACCACTGATGCCCCGAACTAGCTGGCCAAAGAGTTCCCGGGATTCACCTGATCCTATCCTTGCACTGGTCCCAAAGCCCACCCAAGTGCTGGGATTACAGGAGTGTGCCATGACATCTAGCCCTTTACATGGATGCTGGGGATCTGAACGCAGGTCCTCATGTTCTTTACTGAATGAGCCATCTCCTCAGCCCCTGCAAGCCCTTGTACTTATTCCACTTCAGTCAGCAGATGTCACTGACTCCTGCTGTGTGTAGAGCTTTGGCAAGCACAGGCACCCTGTCACACCTCATACTGCAGGTCACTGTGTTAGACTCTAGACCCTGAGAACAACAGACACTTCCGCAACACCGGAGTGAAAGTCCCCATGTGGGACTAGAGAAAGAAGAAGCCTTGCTACTGAGAGTCGGTCTCACACTTAAGGAAAGCAGAAATTAAACAACACAAAATACCTAAAGAGGTACCAGAAAGTTCTCTCTATCCTAAAGTGACGCTCTCCTGTTGCTAGTACCCAAATTCTTTGTTTTGAAATACCTAGACTACTCCTAGGTGAAGACACAGTGTCGTCCATCATAATGAAGTTGACCATTGTCCAGAGGTGTGTGCCAGGGGAATGCTAATGTACTCTGATTTTCTCAGTATCCTATCTGGTTTGGCACTTGTCCCAGAAAAGGGCCTCCACTTCCCATTAAATCATGGTCACCTTATTATATTGCTAAGATATGAAGACACACTGGACTCTGCCAATCACTGAGCTTTAATGAGGGTCAGTTTGTCATCTGCCTTCTGCTCTCAGTTGAAAGAGGTTTAAGGTAAAGGAAGAAGGGGCAATCCAAAGACCCCCCAAACAACTTCTCAATGGCAAGTGAAGGGCAAGTCCCTAAGTGTTGTAAGGATATATGAGCATCACACCTTTACCTAGACCATCTGTTCCAAGTGCTCCAGTTCATGGACCTGTCAAAATTAGAGATTTTAAGCCACTTAAATGCAAGATCTTAACTGAGTTCTGTTCATCCCATGAAATGATGGTTTTAGGGGGCTGTCCACATGGCTCAGTGGGAAAAGACACCTGCCACCAAGCCTAACCAGATGAGTTTGACCCCAGGGTCCCACACGGTGGAAGGAGAGACCTAAGCCCCAGAAGTTGTCCTATGACCACTATATGCAGCCCCCCAATAAATAAATAATTATAATGAAATGACGATTTCAGCAAAATAAATGAGTTTATTTTTCCTGTTAATATTTCTGCAAAGTGTAATTCCAGGTGCAGAGAACTTCAATTGTCTCTTGGCTTGGGCAGCAGGAGGTCCAAAGAGCATGAGGAAACAGAACCTATCTGGTTCAGGGGGGCAAGAGTTTTCGATTTATAATCCTGCAACAGCCTTCGTGCAGTGGGTGCAGAGGCAGAGAGGTGCTAACTCTCTCTATTATTTTGTCAGGACAGACGTTAGGGGACTGAAGTGACACTCAGTTAGAACCATCTTCAAAGCATTTTCAGTGGAATCAGCCAATCAAAAGTCCTCACATCCCACTCTGGACACTGGAGGCAGGGGTTGTTTCCTGGGCTTTGGTTTTCTCTCTCACATTCCAATGAAAACATGAACTTAAAGAAAATTGTATTTCTGCATGAAATCCTATAAGCACGAAAATGCCAGCTGTTGATTTTCTTAGCTACATTGTGTATTTCTCCATCACGAGAAGGAAGCATAATGATTTCTAGACCCTTCTCTAAAGGCAGAGTTCTTGCTTATTGATCCTATGAAAAAGCAAAATTGTGACAACAGAGCACTGCCCCAAGNAGGTATTCCCAGGTCCCCGGAACTTACTTTATCTTTCCAGTTACTCACTGATCCCAAAAACATTCTGCTCCAAGCTCAAGATCAGAAACCCACCCCTGTTTTCCCATTAAAAGATTTTTTTTCTTTCTCATTCAGGGAAGAAATGACTTTTCTCTCGCTTACTTGGAGGGAACCTTGCTGTTTGGGCACATGCTGAAGATATTTCTTGAAAACGGAGAAAATGTCACCACTCCCAAATTTGCTCGTGCCTTCAGGAATCTCACTTTTCAAGGTACTTGATCTCTTTAAGAGCAAACAACAATAAAGTTGAAGAAATTCAGGCTTTGGGAGGGGGCGGTGAGAGACCAAGAGAGGCTTCAGCATTTGATGCTTCAATTGCAAAAGACCCTGGAACTCAATCGGGGGAAATGTCTGCATAAACTTTGTGGGATGTTGTGATGCAGGCTAGGCTGCAGTTTATGCTACAGACTTGCAAATTCATAGGGGTGTTGCAGAATGAGCTTGTAGCTTGAAGGCTGTATTCATGAACAGCCTTTCACAGGGTACTGTTCTAAGTCGTGGTGTGCTGCCTGTGCTTGGGGATTAGCAAGAAGAAAAATACTTGCAGTTTGTTTTCACTTTTTAAATTGGCATGCAAGATATAGTTCCAGCATTTGCAAGTGAAGTGTGTGTTAGTAGATTCTCTTCTCCACTCATCTCCTGCAGCTTCCTGGTCCCCTAAACCCACCTTGTGACCTGTCCCCTGACCTCCTTTCTGCTCTCATGTCACAGGTTCATGTTTGTCATCTTATTTTTACCTCTTTATGTCATGATATATCTCCACCATCTCCTGTGTTAAGTCTCTGTTTTCCAAACCTCTCATGATAATACCACCCAAAACAGCATGTGCCCCACCCCACCCCCAACTGCTGGCTTGACACCTCCATCCTTCATGGCCTCTTGCAACTCCTCTTTTGTGTCCCAGGTCTCAGGCAGGGGTTGTGAAGACATTTCATTGTAAGAAATTATCTTAAAATCTTGCCCTGGGAAACCTTTGTCTGAACCAAAGTGAGCCTTTGTCAGCTCTGGAAGGCAGAAAATGATTAACAGCTGGTCTGAGAACTGTGCCCAGGTTTCCACAGAGAAAGGAGGAGATGCTTTTGCTTCCCTGAAGAAGCAGAGAGAGGCGTGTATTGATCACCTGTGTGTCCTGAGTTCTGTCAGGCACTTAATGGAGTCATAGCCATGGTCACAGTCAAGTGTCCCAATGACCATTGTCACAGGCTTAGAGCCAGGAGACATGTATTTGTCCTAGCTTGGTCACTTATTACTCTGCAGCCCTGAGAAAGTCTCATTAAAATTATTTCTCATCAATAAAATAAGAATGGTAGTTTCTATGTCACGGTGTTCTGGAGAGAAGAAGATAGCAAATGTGTGTTAAGTTCGGTTAGCACAGAGCTGGTGTCTAGTAAACATGAGATAAGTGTTAGATTTAAATTTATTTATTTGAGGTTGTACACACAGTGAGCATTCATGTGTTCGTGCCACAGGGTGCAGAGGCCAGAGGGTGACTTGTGGGAGTTGGGTCACTCCTTCTACCACCTGGGTTCTGGGGACTGAACTCAGGTTCTCAGGAAGCTCCTTCCCACCTGAACTGTCTCGGCAGCCCAGATGTTAGCTGTTACGCTGAACATGTAAACATTTCCCTCCTAAACAAACGTTCTGTATGGTCAGTCTACACTGCCATTATTTTGTAGTTAGGAAATTGAAATACAAACAACTTAAGTGTCTTTTTTTCAGTGTTTTAACCAAAGAATTATAGTGAATCAATTTTGTTCTTTGTACAGTGTAGACTGTGCTGTGCAACTGATTTAGCTAGCATTCTTAGTAAATATGTCTTGTGGACAATTGATTTATTAACCTGTCACATCCTAAATGGAAGGAAGGGGACTTTCTTTC
Organism: Neotoma lepida; assembly: GCA_001675575.1. Classification (NCBI taxonomy): domain Eukaryota; kingdom Metazoa; phylum Chordata; class Mammalia; order Rodentia; family Cricetidae; genus Neotoma; species Neotoma lepida. The sequence continues at coordinate 162,566 of LZPO01087263.1, read as the reverse complement.
TAAATGAGACTCTCCCATAAAAATACCCTTCACAAATCACAGGGCCAAAAGCAATTATGGGCTGTCTGATAAGAATATAATAGAGTGATTCCAATCCACTTTAGACTCTCCATCAGGATCCTACTGGTGTCAGGCCTAAAGCCAATGATGCTCNCTAACACTCTCTCTTTCTAGGCTTTGAAGGACCTGTGACTCTGGATGACAATGGGGACATTGACAACATTATGTGTCTTCTGTATGTGTCTTTGGATACCAGGAAAGTATGTCTGATCCCTTATTAGAAAATGTGGGGAGACGAGACTGGGTGAAGGATAGTTAACCTGGAACAGGGCCAACACTGAAGGAGCTAAAGGGATTATGTTGGAAATCTAAAGGTAGATGATTGTTTGATGTCGGGCATAGGGGCTGCAGTCGAGAGAGAAGCTCACCAAGATGCTAAGCCTTCATTTTCCAAAGAAGCAGAGGGGTTCAGTCTTCTTAGAAAAGACTGACACCCGACTAGCTCACTCCAGTTACTTTATTCAAACATATACAAGGTTAATTGAGGCTGAGAAAGGTTCCAGCTACCAAAGTCATCTTGCTCTCACTGCCCATGAGAGCAGACAACCCACACAAATCCCAGTCCAGGTCTGTCAGGAGTGTCTTAGGACCAAGGTCAGTGCATCTGCAAGCTCTCAGGTAGCACCAAGTGCAGATTCTCCAGAAAGATATTTCTTCAAGTTTAAACAGTCTCAAAACAATTTCTCAGCCTCTAGTGCTTAACCCAAGCATAGCAAGGGCTTTGCTGAATCATTTCTCTCAAAGCCAGACACAAAGGCCTTACTGTACATTTCACTTAAAGCCAGACATAAAGACTTTATTTTATTTACATCTCACTACAGTAGATTATTTCAGCTTTCTCGGTTTTTATATTTATATTTCACTTGGGGTAGTATTCCCTAAGCATGTTAGCCCATAGAACAACTTCATATATATATATATGTATACATACATATATATATATATATATATATATATATATATATATATCAGACTAGTGATGGAGTCAATGAAAAGATAAAGAGCTGCTGACAAGCGTTTCCTAAAGACCATAAATCACTTTTACAAACTAAAGATTTCAAAGAAAAAGCTCTCTCCATCAGTACTCCCATGAAACTTGTGAACTGTGTAGTCCCTCAGACACACACATGAAAGTGTTGTGATGCAACACTTTCACTTACATTATCCACCTGTTTTCTTCATTTTGTGTTAGGGCCTGTGCCGGCTAGTTTTATGTCAGTTTGACACACGAGCTATAGTTATCTGAGAGGAGAAAACCTCAGTTAAGAGAATGGCCCCGTAAGATTGGGTTGTAGGCAAGCCTGTGGCAAGCATTTTTTTAATTAGGGATTGAAGGGGGAGGTACCACCCCTGGCCATTTTGGTTCTGGGTCCCATAAGAAAGCAGACTGAGCAAGCTTTGGTGAGTAAGCCAGTAAGCAGCACCCCTCCATGGCCTCTGCATCAGCTCCTGTCTCCCAGTTCCTGCCCGATTTGAGTTCCTGTCCTGACTTCCTTCAGTGATGAACAGTAAGCCAAATAAACCCTTTCCTCCCCAAGTTGCTTTGGTCACAGTGTTTCATCGCATCAATAGAAACCCTAANACAGAGCCTCTAAGGAGGAGCAGTAGGTCTACTCTCTTGCCATATTTCCCACACAGAGCTTCCTAGCTGGTACAGAGTTCATGGCTGACCAGCACTGAATTTAAAAATGAAACAGCTGTCTTTATGCCCTTCCAAAGCTGTGCCCATATAAACTGTGAAAGCCACTGTCCCAGCCAGCCAAGAAATGGTCACTGAACACCTTCTTCCTGGAAGAGATCGGGCCCTGACAAAACTGGAAATCTAGAAGAAAATAGCATTCATTTGTAAAGTGCTCCAGAGCGGACATTATGACAAGCTTAAGTCACACATTAGGCAAATGTGATGTCCATCCTGAGAAAGTGACACAACAAATTTCAGGCAACATTTCATAGAATCCACAGTTTTTGTTACTATGTTGGACCTTTAACGAAATACTATGTTTGAGGCCAGTGAGGACAACCTGAGTTTGATCCCTGGGACCCACACGGTGGAAGGAGAAGCTCTGACTCCTGAACATTGTCCCCTGAGCTTCACATGCATGATACACATTTCCACCTCCCAAGTAAATAAATACATGTGAAAAGGAATATATAGTTGGCACCCATGCCATGGGGAAACCTTTGAGTCGGATCCCCTAAATGCTTTAGTCACACAGAGACCCACATCCTCATCCAATTGGATGAAACCCTTGCTGTCCATGGAAGAGAGGCAAAGTCCTGTGTGAGATCTTTCTTCACCCACACCTCTGCTCTTCATATGAGAACTGTTCCCTATACAGCTCTCCCAAAGCAAATTTGGTTAAATGTTTTAGCAGTTGATTGCCTCCAATTGTATTACATAGTGTGTAATTTGGGGGAACCTAGGGATTAACTCTCAAAACATGGGAGCTATCGAGATGCTAGCCCACACCCAGGGTAGGTGTCAGCAGAGGGTCAGTATGCCGTATCCTAGCATACAGGCTAATTTTCACTTTCCATATGTGCAATTATAGGTTCAGTTCTCCAGAGTAAAGTTCTTTAAATGTAAATTTTCTATGGGGAATATTTTGAGGAAATGATAGTAACTGAGGAAAGGTAGCCATGTTTCAAACGTATTTCACACAGCATTATTGACATCTGCAACAGAAATTCAAGGCTATCCTGTAGCAGTGTTTCCATGAGCAGATGATTTCAAATGAAGACTTTAATCATAGAGGCATAATTAGTAACTGGAAATGATGGCTCACATTTGTAATCCCAGAATTTGGGAGGCTGAGGCAGGAGGATTAAGAGTTCAAGGTCAGACTTGGCTACAATATTGAGATCCTGCCCCTCAAAGCCACACACACACATATAGTCAATCTTATCACAAATTGCTCTAAAATGTTTTCATGTTTTTTTTATGCCCCCAACACAGTACAAGGTTCTTATGAAGTATGACACCCATATAAACAAAACCATCCCAGTGGCTGAGAACCCCGACTTCATCTGGAAGAACCACAAGCTCCCTAATGACGTTCCCGGGCTGGGTAAGACATTCTTACTGGATTTTCTTTCTCCAACATGGTTTCCATGTAAGCTGTATGGCGTTGGCTTGTTTTTCTTTTCTTCTCATCTCACGGAGGCTTTCTGGGCTTGTAAATGTGGGTTTTACAAGCCCAGTGAGTTACACAGATACAGCCACATTCTCACTTAGCTAACCTTGTTTTGAAGATATATAACCCATATAAGCAGGTCCCCTAGAAAACAAGGACATAAAATGGGCAAGATACAAATAATCATAGAAATATGTGCTTTACTCTATATACATTTTAATGCAGCAGACTCAAGGAACATTCTCTATATCTTAGCAAAGAATAAGTGCCATCAGGGTGAGAGACAGTCAGTGATCATGGCCCCAAGAGCCTCCCTCATCCCTTCACAGGACACACATTCAGTGACAATGATGGTGACACACAAGAGATGAGGTTCTAAAAGCCTTAACATGGATTGGTCTTCATGTGAGCAGACACAATGAGAATATATGACATTAACCCTGTCCTTAAGCAGGGAGGTCAGGGTGCCTGCATGGACCATAAAATTCACAGTACATTCTGTCTCTGACTGGCTTGGCCAATGTAATGATCAGTAATTCTGTATTACTAATCTAGCATCTTTAAGACAAAGATCTTAAATCTGGACACAAAAGATGTGAAAATACCATTAATGGGTTCCTAGAAATTTATGATATATTCCTAAACTGAACACCATACAACCAACTGAAATTTATTCTTTGCGAAGAATTTTAAGTGATAGGAAAGTAGTAACATTGAAGAATAGGAAAATGCAACTCTTTATTTAACAAGACCCTAACTTTGTAGAAATAAAACCAAAAGGAAAAACATCAAATTTTAATATTAGTTACCATGGAGTAAGAAGATCCTGAAAGACTTTTTCCCTTTCACATATTCCTGAATTTTCAATTCTTTTTCACAATGTTTGTATTCAGTTATCACCTTTTAAAGTATTAAAAACTGAGTTAGAAATATTTCAGTCTGGCAATGTTCTGTAGCCAGGAATTGGAAGTTTGATCTGCTTAAGGGAGCATCCTGGTCCGATGGACTTGCTTGTATAAAAACTGTATTAACTGTTTCTAAGTTTCTTCGGGTCTGTGACTTCTAAGTGGAAATCACTGACTTAAAGCAGTACAGAAGGTGTGTGGGCAGTGCATTCTCCCGAACAACAGATGACCCGGAGACAACTGCACATTTATAGTTGCTTTTAAGATTTCTATATATCTTAAAAAAGCTATCTTCATGCTTCTGAGTTTTAAATGAACATTTCAGCCATCTCTGCCTCTCTGTCTATCTGTCTCTACTCCTGTCACTCTCTGTCTCCCCCCACACACACACTCTCCCTTTCTTGGCAGGGAAGATGGCTCAGGATGGCTCAGTGGGTCAAGTGCTTGCTGAAGACCTGAGTTTGGACACACATACACACACACACCACACACACACACACACACACACACCACACACATCCTCATCACACATACACACACACACACCACACATACACACACATCTTCATCATACATACACACACCACACACACACACCACACACATCACACATCACACACACCCTCATCACACACACATACACACACATACTCATCACACACACATATACACACACACACCACATACACACACATCCTCATCACGCACACCACACACATCACACACACCACACATCACACACACACACACACACACCACACACCACACACCACACACCACACATCACACACACAGTTCCCACCTTAAAAAAAAAAAAAGCTGTATGTACAGGTATGCATCTGTGACCCCCGGGCTGGAACAGGTGGAGGCAGGTGGATGCCAGTGGCTCATGGGTCAGTCCAGGTTCAGTGAGAGACTTCTGTCTCAAAAATACAGTGGCAGGTAACAGAGGAAGACATCCAATGTTGACCTGTGACCTGCACATGGGCAGAGAGAGAGAGAGAGAGGTGGGAGCAAAAGATCTTTTTTCACAGACTTCTGCAATTAATTTAATTAATAATAAATAAGTAAGAATATAACTGTAAATATAGTTCTACTCTGGATCCAGCACTAATATGTACTGTTGATTCAGATGAGAGTGTCACGTCCAGGGGAGCATAGCCGAAGACTATGCGTTAACATGAGTCCATTTGTTTTTATTCCATAACTAAAAGCTCTTCCTCTGGTAAGGCACATGTTTAAAGCTGGAGTTCCCTCCCGCTGTGCTGTCCTGTGGCTTAGAAGTTATCACACTATCTTACATTCATTGTGAAGCCGGCAGACTGTAATAACCATGATAGCCACTAGAGGGCAGCAGAAGGCTTGCCTTAGAAGTACTGTGAGCCTGACTTAACCAAGAAGCAAAGAGAAAACAACAGCGTTTAGCCAGGCGTGGTGGCGGCTCACACCTGCAATCACACGGAAATGAGAAGACTGCCATGAGGTTGAAGCAATCCTGGGCTACAAAGTGAGTTCCAGGCCAGCCTGGACCACAGAATGTGACCCTGCCTCAACAAGCCTATTTGGTTTAAATAGTATGTTTAAATATCTAATTATGGTAATTATGTTTAGGGACCTAAATGACCTGAGTCCCTCGAACTCATGCTCTGGTATGGAGGTATATAATTCCACATTGTGGGGGTTGTGTTTCTTCTACAGGCTTGTTTTATGTCTGGGGCTAGGGGTGTGTTACAGTAGAGTGTGATGGTACTGGGTATGGTGGAAGTGCTCATCACAGCCATGTACAGAATCCATCCAAAGAAATATGACCATGAAGGCATGAGCCCTAAGGTGGGAGTATTTTTTGCCCAGAGGAGAGGAGAAATGTCACTTAGAAAACAAGGTGATTAGCACACCCAGGGCAAAGTCGTGCACTTGCAAGGCAGCCCTCACCAAAAAGT
>LZPO01087263.1:144422-156356 GCA_001675575.1 Neotoma lepida | reverse complement strand
GACTTTTTAGAAGGCATGACTAAAACACGTGACATAAGTTTATGGTAGGATAGTTTCTTAGTATATTTTAATATTTGGGCACCTTTTTCTTGCCTCAGTAAAATAAGGAGGGACAAACTTTTATTCAAAATTTTCAGCCATTTGAAATTAATGATTTACTCATGATGCGCGCAGGTGAATTGGTAGGCCCTGGGCTGCTGCGCCGAGGATTTGTGCGTCCTGGTGCCGTGTTAGAGACTCACGTGGGGTGGAGTGCATGCTGCTTTAATGGGAAACCTATTATCTCTTTTCCTGGAGTAACTTCATTCACTATTTAGAAGTGATCTCCTGCCTTTTTTTAAAAAAACACTCTTCCTAAGTGCCCCCTGTCTCTCCCTCTCCCCCTCCCTTCCTCTTGCTGTAAGAAAAATCACGTCTTCTTTACCACACATCCATTATCTTCCAGCTTCTTACACATCTTGCCTCTCACTTTGAATCCTTTCACTGAACCCACTGACTGCCTGCCTAGTGGGGAAGCTCTGAAGCACTTGAGCCAGGACCATCCTGTGAGGGTTGTTGCTGTGGCCTTCTCACTCTGAGTCTGTCCTCTTGCGTCCTCAGTTGTCCCTCCAGTGCTTCCTTGGGATAGATTCCCATTTTCCTGGATTCCACTTACTCTTCTGAGAATATATGAACTAAAAACATGTACTCAACAGACACACACACACACACACACACACATACATGCACACACATACATACACACATATACACATATACACACACATAATACACACATACATACATACACACACACAATACACACTCACATTATAACAAATAAAATCATATTATTGTCATCCCTCAATAATCTAGAAAGCTTGGAAAGGAATAGCATGCAGCGCTGTGGTTTCTTAGAACGTGTGCCCTGCATTTGAAAATAGCCATGGCTTTCTTCCTGTACAGAACCTCCTTAGACACACAGATCTGGAGAATGTTAGGTAGGCTTAGATCCCTCCAAATTATGTGTGTTGAATACCACTTAATGTTCTTATGACAGTGGTATGTTTTTGGTTAGAAATAAAGAACTACATAGCTGTGTGTGTTGGCGTGTACCTACAACCCTATAATCCTAGCACACTGAGAGAAACTACAAACAATGCTGAAAGGAATCAGACAGGATTTCTCTGTATAGTCCAAATGGGCCTTGAACTCACAGAGATCCGCCTGCCTCTGCCTCTAGAGTGCTGGGATTAAAGGCACGCACCACCACCACCCAGCAAGGTAGCCTCTTTTCCTGGGCACACACAGCAGCTTTCTTCAGTGCCTGGGAATGCAATGAAGAGATTGATAAAAGATTAGGATTTTTCAAAGGGGCTTTTCCTTCTCCTGTCCTCCAACTGTATTACAGCAGGAGAAGCTTTGGAATGTGTTCACACTCATCTGTGGTCCTGCTAATGCATTGCTGTTGCCTTCCTTCCCACAGGCCCTCAAATCCTGATGATTGCTGTCTTCACACTTGCGGGGATTGTGATCCTGATGCTGCTGATCGCTCTCCTGGTGCTGAGGTACCTCCTTCCCACACGTTTTCCCTCCTGGTGGGGAGGAGAGGGGACAAGTCTGGTGTCTGTTGGCAATGGGTGATGAAAAAGCCAGGCCTGGGATCTTAAAGGCATTTTGCATCAAAAGCAGCGTCAAAGGCAGAAGCCAATATGGGTAGATTAGAATCCTGAGTCAAGGGATCTGTCTGCCTGTGTGAAGTCTTGTGTGCTTGGGAAGATTGCAAACACGCCATGTGTCCAGACAGCCACATTATAAGCAGTGTGTAACTAGCTAGCTTCAGAGTTCTATTGATGTGTCTTGAGGGAGTGCAGAATCGTTGTACAGTATAGTATGGAGGCCAAGAAGAAGCTGAGAAACCATCCGTGTCACCAGGCGTGGTGGTCCAAGCCTATAATCCCAAGCTGAGGCAAGAGAAAGTTTGAGGCCAGCTTGCACTACGTCGTAAGACTGGCTCAAGCAAACAAGCAAAAACAATAACAACAAAGAAATCATCTCTTCCAAATGTCCAGAGCATGGGGAAAAAGAAACAGGCTGAGTCTACCAGGTGGTGATAGGAACAGCCCACTCGGGCCCTCTGCGCATCAGAGCCATGGTTTATCTGCATGACACGGGCATAACATGTGCCTAACCGGAGACATAGACTTGTTAAATATGTGTGGACTCTATCAGCATTCCAGCTTCTGCTGTACACGCTACACAGAATATTCTTTCTCAATTGTGTTATCAGGACATCCTAAGCCAAGTAGCAATTATTGGTGTGTCACTAGACTTTCTCATAATGTAAGTGCCCAGCCTGTTGCTTGTTTTCTCTGGAGAGGGGGCACACTTTGCTCTGAAGGCAGAGTTCATCTCAGAATATCGGAGACCATCCACAGTATGACCATTTAATATAGTGGGGGAAAATATCTCTCAGAAATTAAACCCAAATGGGTTCATCAACTTTCCTTGGTAGAAAGTCCTGAGATGAAACAGGAGATACCCGTTGTTGTCTCTAGGCCTGGAGGTGGAGGCAGGGGTTCCTAATGGTCAATCTCAATAAAGTGGCCTAGCAGAGAAGATGGGGTGTATGTGGTTTTCCATTTCACCTACCAATGCATGAAAAATGGAATTATTTATGGTGTTCCCTAATCCAGTATGAATGACAGCTCTGTTTAGCCCCAAGAGTCTCCTGGGCTCAAACACGACACCCGGCAGCCTTCCATGTCTTGATATTCAACCTAGCTGCCTCTGCTTAGGGTCACAGTAGCTGGTCAGTGGTATGCTATTTTACACATATTTAATAAAGGAAAATTCAGAGTGCGGTGGAAGCAGAGGAGGAAATTTAAGCATTCTGTTTAGAGAACATTGAGAAGGAAATGGCAGATGACCTTGAGAATGTAAGTCAGAGTTTGTCTAATGACAAAATGGAAGATAAAGTCAGGGGCAAATGAGTAGGTCAACAAAAAGACTGAGAAATGTGACAGGGCGGATTACAAGCCAACTGGGACAGTGGACTTTCCATCCAAAAATAAAATTAAAACTACCTAGTACAATATACAGAGATATAGCCCATTTTGTGTGGAGCTTTAAGTGTTAAGGTCCTACATGTGAAAACCAAACTTCAAAATTTAGAAGAAATGGATACAGGGTGGCCTTATGAGAGTAATTCTTAGTTGATATCAAGAAGAAAGTCATAGAAGAAAAATGAGTAACTATGCCATGATAAAATTAAAACTTTCCACACAACAAAATTAAAGAAGCAGTGACATAGAAGCAAGTATTTGCTAATTTTACAAATACACAATTAGGATTTGTTTTTTCATAATACATAAATAAATTCATATAAGGGGCTGGGGAGATGGCTCAGTGCGCAAATGTAATTGTGCAAGTATGAGGACCTGAGTTCAAATTCCCAAAACTCATGGAAGGCAGCTATGCTCACCACTATACCACCAACACTCGCTAGTGAGTGGTAGTTTGAATGTAATTGGCCCCCATAAGCTCAAAGAGAATGGCATTATTAGGAGGTGTGGTTTTGTTGGAGTAGGTGTGGTCTTGTTGGAGGAAATGTGTCACTATGGAGGTGGGCTTTGAGGTCTCATATACACTCAAAATACTGCCCAATGTCTCAAACCACTTCTGAGCAAGATGTAGCCAGCACCATGTCTGCCGGCACACCCCCATGCTCCCCACCATGATGACAATGGACTGAACCTCTGAACTGTAAACCACCACCTCAACTAAATGATTTCCTTTATAAGAGTTGCAGTAGTCATGGTGTCTCTTCACAGCAATAGAACCCTAACTAAGACAGAAGTTGGTACCAGGGACTGGGGTATTGCTGTGGTTGGCCAGACCATGTTTTTGTTTGGAGTAATACGGACTTTGGGAGTTTGGGTTAGGAAAGCAATGGAATGCTTTAAGCACTGCTTAGTGGGCCATATTAGTAGGAGCATGGACTGCAGTGATGCTCAATGTGATTTGATGAACTGTGGGGATCAAGAGGGTTCAAAGGAGAAGAATGTTAGTATGTGGTCTAGAGACTGGTCTTGTAACATTTTGGTGAAGAATGTGGCTGCTTTTAGCCCTTGTCCAAAAAGTTTGCCTGAGGCTAAAGTGAAGAGTTTTGGATTAATTCCCTTGACAAGATATCTCAGAACATCCTAGTGTAGACTCTGTTGTATGGTTATTAGTGGTAACTCTAATGAAGATTTATAATGAAAAGAAGCAAGCTGAGTAGGGTAAATTACAAAATGTAAAGTTTAAGGAGAAAAGGCACTCCAAAGTAGAATGGAACCAAGTCCTGTGTTCAAGGAGAAAAACAGATTAAGAAATGGAATAAAGGGATTGGTAACTTCAGGGCAAGATCTTACCCAGCTAAATTTCCAACTTGTGAAAGGGAATTTAAAAAAAGTTTAGAGTAGGGTGTGGTGGTGCACACCTTTAATCCCAGCACTGAGAAGGTGAAGGCAGAGGCTGGCAAATCTCTGAGTTTGAAGCCAACCTGGTCTAAAGAGCAAGTTCAAGGTTCAAGAGCAAGTTTGAAGGTAACAATCAAAACCAGAAAGCTTATGAAGATGGAATTGAATGAGGGGGCCATGTTCCAGCCCCAGCAAGCAGCAGAACTTGGCAGCTTCAGCCATATGGTTCTGGCTTTAGAGTTAAGGATAGAAGAAATGGGTTATGGAATTTGCCTCTGCACCTGAGGAAAGCCGCTGAGGCCAAGCATATGTCAGGGGTGTCCCTGAATGGAGGCCTGGAGAGGCCATTTCATGAAGCTGTGAAGTTGAAGCCTCAACTGCCTTGGAGACCCCAGGATGTTAGAGATGCCAGAGCCANGGGATACCCAAAGAGGAGAGCTGCTAACAGGGAGTGGAATCAGCCCAAGAGAAAGAAGTGTGTTGCAGTCAGCAAAGCTGAAAGGAGTTGGAGATATGAAGAGCACTTTGACATCAGACATGGAGAAGCAGAGTTTGGAGTTTGCCCAGCTGGTTTTCAGTCTTGCTTTGGTCCAGTATTTCCTCACTATGCTCCCTTCCATACTTTCTGGAATGGTAATGTATATCCTGTGCCATTATATGTTGGAAGTATGTGATTTGCTTTTTTATTTTGATTTTACAGGGGATTATAGTTAAGAGATTGTATGAATCTCAGAAGAGAATTTGAATTTTGAACTTTTAAATAAGTTTGAGACTGTTATATGAGATTAGGGGGACTTTTGAAGTTGAACTAAATGCATTTTGCTTTATGATATTGTTACTAGCTTATGGGGGTCAGAGAGTGGAATGTGGTAGTTTGAATGTAATTGGCCCCCATAAGCTCAAAGAGAATGGCATTATTAAGAGGTGTGGCTTTGTTGGAGTAGGTGTGGTCTTCTTGGAGGAAATGTGTCACTATGGAGGTGGGCTTTGAGGTCTCATATACAGTCAAAATACTGCCCAATGTCTCAAACCACTTCCTGTTGCCTTCTGATCAAGATATAGTCAGCACCATGTCTGCCTGCACACCACCATGCTCCCCACCATGACGATAATGGACTGAACCTCTGAACTGTAAACCACCACCTCAATTAAATGTTTTCCTTTATAAGAGTTGCCATGGTTATGGTGTCTCTTCACAGCAATAGAAACCCTAACTAAGAGACCGTGTAAAGCCAGAGACAGTGTGTGCATCTGTAATCCCAGCATTGTTACAGAGAGATGGGAAGGGAGACAGGAAAAGTGCCAGATCCCCTCAGGCCATCTAACCTGGAGTGCAGAGCAGAGCAAGAGCTCCTTCCTCAAATGGGTGAAAGGTAAGGGTCAGAAGCCAAGGTGGTCCTCTAATCCCAGAAGCACTCTGTGATGTGCACATGTACACATGAAACACACCAATCCACACACATACACCAATCTACATACACACACACCCAGTCACACAAACACCAATCCACACAGACATACCAATACCAGAGATACACACACACCAATACATACACACACACACACTCACGCTCATTAATACACACATGCACACACACACACACACACCAATCCCCATTGACACACACATGCTCACATGCTCTCATACACACATCCCACCCCCCACTAATCCATGGACACACACACACGAGCACACATAGACACAGACACACCAGTCCACATACAAATACACACATACACACACTCTAATTCATACACATACATACACATACTAATCTACAGACACACACACAGAAAGAGATTAAAATTCATGTAAGGTAATAAAAGAAAATAATACAACAATGAAAATGAGAAAATCACAAACAACTCCATACAACTCTTTGATGCTACGTATTCTACAACATAGCCAGTGAATATTTGGAGATATCCTCTCCAAAGACATCAAACAAACACAAAATTAGGCAACAATGAGCCACCATTTTACACACATCATAAATGTTTAAAAATATCAAGAATATTGGAAGTGAGAGTTCTCAAGTTGGGAAATTGGCACACCACTTTGGAAAAGGATTTCATGGTATCGTGAAGTTGAAAGTGTGTTTCTCCACTGTAACCCAAGAAGGGATCGTGTGTAGTGCCTGAAGGAAGGAATTCAAAAACTATTTTTCTATGTTGGGATAAATGTTGAAATTGGACCTCATTTATCTCACACTGGCCTTGAGATTGCTGTGTAGCCAAGGATGATCTTGAGCTCCTGATCTTCCTGCCTCCACCTCCCAAATGCTGGGTTCCAGGCGTGATCCTCTTAAATGGCTTAAACTTCTTGTTTTAAGAGCAAGGCATGAAAAAGGAACTGGGTTATTTAGGCGTATAGTGGAACCAATGGTGGTTTCCAATTTTACATTGTTTTGCCTCTCAAGGTTGTCAGGGTTTTGTTTGTTTCTGGTTCTGCTTTTCTTGTCTTTCATACTTCTCTCCATCAGTTCAGATCCTTTATTACACTGAATTACTGTCTTAGCCAAGAGCCTGGGAAAGTGAAATGAGAGAAGAGAAAAGCCCCAAATAGTTCACTTAGCAGTTGGAAGAACATGGCGCCACACCTCAGTGTCTGCTGGCCTGAGGACTGCAGGGTCAAGGTCCTAAGTTCTTCCTAGTGTCTGGGAGCCAAATGGAATGGATGTTGTGGTAGTTTGAATGTAATTGCCCCCAGAAGCCCGTAGGGAGTGGTACTATTAGGAGGTGTGGCTTTGTTGGAGTATGACCTTGTTGGAAGAAGTGTGTCACTGTGGAGGCAGGCTTCGAGGTCTCATATATGCTCAAGCCACTCCCAATGTCTCAAGTCCACTTCCTGTTGACTTTGGATCAAGATGTAGAAGTTCTCAGCTCCTTCTCCATGCCTGCCTGCGTGCTGCCTTGTCCCACCATGATGATAATGGACTAAACCTCTGAACTGTAAGCCAGCCAACTAAATGTTGCTGTGGTCATGGTGTCTCTTCACAGCAATAGAACCTAAGACAGATGCTCATAAACACCTCCTGGTGGTTCTATTCCTTTTACAGAAAGTACAGAAAAGATAACGAACTTCGACAAAAAAAATGGTCCCACATTCCTTCTGAAAATATCTTTCCTCTGGAGACCAATGAGACCAACCATATCAGCCTGAAGGTAAGTCAGGCGTACCCTACATGTTGATGAGTATCTGACAGGACTTCGGTAGCATGGTAGCAAATGTACCAAGCATAGACACCTTAGTTCATTCAGAAATCCAAGGTTTAGATGTTTGCAACTTAAAGGAGGAAGCGTGGTTTCAGAACCATTTCTGTCTGTGATAGTAGCGATTTGCTTGCTGCATGACAGGGGAAGGCTAACCCATTATGGGTGGAGCCACCACTGGGCTGTGGTCATAGGTTCTGTAAGAAATCAGGTGGAGTAAGCCAGCCGGACCTTAGAAGACAAGCTGTGTGTGCTATAGAGGATGCAGAGAGACAGCCCAGTGGTGGCATCACCCTTAATGGGCTGGCCTTCCCGTCAATCACTAATTAAGAAAATGTCCTACAGTCCTGCCTACAGTTGGAAAACGCACATGCACAGAAGGAGCCAGCCTTTCCAGGAGATGACTTTAACCTCATAATCTCAAATGACCTTTGTAGGACATGATAGCTCCCCACCCTACTCCCCAACCCCAAAAAGAAATATGAGACTTGCAAAGAGGAATGGTGTCCAGGGACTCCTGTTCAGAAGAATCCTAAACTCTGCCTTCTTTATTATTCCCCTAGCAATGTAGGTAAAAGGAAAATGGAGGCATTTTCTCAACTGAGGCTCCCTCCTCTCAAATGACTACAGATTGTGTCAAGTTGACATAAAACTAGCTAGCACAATTGATCCCTTGTCAACTTGACACACAAACACATTGCTAGTAAGCTATAATCTTTCTTTTCTTGTTCATCCCCAAGGTCACACATTAATAGCAACATTATAAGATATTTTACAAACTGAAAATTTAAAACACTTTAAAAGTTGTCCTTTTAAAAATATCCAGTCTCCTTTAAAATGCAGTATCTATAAAATTCCAAAATCTCTTTAAGTTTAAAGTCTCTCTACTGTGGGCTCCTGTAAAATCAAGAATAATTAAATACTTTCTTACTTCAAAAGGGAAGAACCAGGGCACAGTCACAATCTGAATAAAGCAAAACCACACATCAACAGTGTAAATAATTTGATGTGCAGATTCACTCATAGTCTTCTGGGCTTCTCCAAGGAGCTTGGGCCTCTTCTCTGCCTCCGTCCTCTACAGCACATACACCTTGTCTTCTAAGCTTGGGCTGTCTCATTCCACCTCTGCTGCTGTCCTTGGCGGTCATCTCATGTCACTGGCATCTCCAAAATGCTGGGGCCTTTTGCTACACCTGGGCCACACTTTCACCGTAGCCTCTCCTGGGCCTCTTCAGTGACTCCAGCCTACCACACAGTACCAAGCCTCAGTTACTTTCCATGACCCCTCATGCCTTCAAAGCCACTACCACCTGGGTGACTCTTCTACTACCAAGTTCATCTGCCAGCACAAGGTACAACCTTGCTCACCTCTAGAGCACAGCTCCTGGATACTAACTCTGAGGAAGCACTTCCCAGAAGATTTTACCACAGTGATGCTGGTCTCTTCTTCATCACTGCTAATTTCTCAACTGCAGCAGACCAAAATCAATTGTCCCAGTAGGGCAAATGTTTTTTCTGGTATCTTGTTAATCACAGCTGACTCTTCAGTGCCAGCTAGCCAGAATCATAGATTCTTAACTTCAAATAGTAAATGGCCCTGATAGAGTCTTTAAGTGACTCTCAAAGTTTCCTCTGGAATTCCACGAGCCAGGCATCCTTCATCTGAATTTCCTTTAACATTCTTATCTTCCAAGTACCCGCAGAACAGCTCACCAAGGTTTGAACACTCAATGGCTTTTCTGGTCCAAAGTCACAATCCTCCCCGAAACAACACAGTTAGGTCTGTCACAGCAATACCCTACTCCTGGTACCAGTTTCTGTCTTAGTCCAGGTTTCTATTGCTGTGATGAAACATCATGACAAAAGCAACTTGGGAGGAAAGGGTTTGTTTGGCTTTTGCTTTCACATCACAGTTCATCATTGAAGGAAGTCAAGATAAGAACTCATTCAGGGCAGGAACCTGGAGCCAGGAACTGATNCAAAAGCCANNGAGGAGTTCTTGTTTATTGCTTGCTCTTTGTGGCTTGCTCAGCCTGTTTTATTATAGAACCCAGGACCACAGCCCAGGGGTAGCTCCACCCACAATGGGTTGGATCCTCCCCCATCAATCACTAATTAAGAAAATGCACTACAGGCCTGTCTACAGCCAGATCTTATGGAGGCATTTTCTCAACTAGGGTCCTCTCCTCTCAAGTGTCAAGTTAATCTAACACTAGCCANCACAGCACCCCAAGTTTTTATGAGATGCAAATTGAAAGATACATAAGTCTTAACTTTTTTCCTGTGTTTAAGCCAGAAGTCAGTGGTAGGAAAGGCAGGAGCCACATCTAACCTGCAGTGGTGTACGTGTATACATATGTTCCTCTATGTGTAGTTCTGTGTTGACATTTTTTTAAATCAATTGCTAACACATAAAATCACAGAACATATAAAAATATACATTTCAAGCTTTTTTTGAGAAACCAGATGATCTGGCAATTCTAAGCCAAAGCCAGGATTGATGAACACCTGATCCTGTCACCTCACTTGTATCTCTGCTGGGCCTTTAGGCATAAAATTGCAACTCTGATGCAGTGAGCTATTGTAACATCCTTCTCCAAGAGCATCTGCCAGGAGATGGCATAGGCCAAGGCTTCCAACAGGAGAATGAAAGAAAGCAAAGAGAATTTTTGGTACTAGTAAGACCATGAGAGGGAGGAAGAGAGGAAGGAAAGTCCAGAGAATGAGGTGATAGACACCTGGGGGGTAGGTGTCAGGAATCAGAAGGAGCAAAAGGGTGCATCCAAGATGCACATCAGGGGGCCTGCCTAGCAAGCTGTGGAGCACTCAGCAGACACCCCAGAGCCTCTTAGCCTTTGGCAGTGAAAGGGATAGATTGAAGTTCTGTAACATTGGTCTTTTCTCTGCCAGATTGATGACGACAGGAGACGAGATACAATCCAGAGACTACGACAGTGCAAATACGACAAAAAGGTTGGTGTTGTATCCCCCACCCCCACGCCCACTGTCCCGAACCTTTTCCGTTAGTATAGTACCCCACTGTCCTAAACCCTGTCAGTTTGTACACTCAGTCATCATCGTTGTCCCCCTCCCCCACCCTGGTTCTCAACCCTTTCGATTAGTATGAGTTAGTTCCCCTACTCCACCCCACCACACCCCTGCTCCCCTGAACCCTGTCGGTAGTTAGACTAGCCCTCACTGCCCTGAACCTGTCCAGGTGTATGCTGGGTGTTCTGACACACAGTTGTCCTGGCCCCTGACCTTGGCAATGCAACGGCAGAGGTGCCCAGGTAGCTGCAAGAGTGTCACATGGAAGGCACTCTGGGGACATGGAAGAACAAAGGAAACATTCTTGTGAGAAGTAGAGAACAGGAAGGAAAAGTAAACGTGAGATTCGGGTCACTCAGGGAAGCCCTTATACTTTGGTTTATTCTCAAGAATCCCATGGCAGGGAGGGATTCCTTCCTCCCTTGTTTTCCTTCCTTCCCACTTTTCCTCATGTTCTCCTTTCCCCCTCCCTCCTTCCCTCCTCCCTTCCATTCCCCCTGGTCATTCTACATGAAACGTTTAAGCTCCAGCCTACTGCATCCCAGTTACTAGGCACCAGAGACAGAAGCCTTAGTCAAACACTGTGAGTGGTCCAGAAAGTTGACCATACAGTGGTGCCCGAAAGCAAACTTCTATGCTATGCATATAAAGAACTGCACTGCACTCTGCCGTCCTGCGGCTCGGCTGGTTGGAGATTGTCCATGGAAAGACTCGTGCTACAGCAACCCCCTCTTTTCCACAATTGATCTCGGCAGAAAGTGATTCTGAAAGACCTCAAGCACAGCGATGGCAACCTCACAGAGAAGCAGAAGATCGACCTGAACAAGGTACGTGCGCTGTTAAGCCCTTTATAATCAGCTTCATCCCATTTCCCCAAACACTGAGGTCCCCAGTGGTGCCACTGATGAGAGAGAAGCCCCAGGCAAAGGAAAGGGCGACTTGGCTTCTTGTTGACAATCTACCAAGGGATGCTGGATAGTGAGGCCTGATGTTGCCTATAACACAGCCCTGGTATTATTTAAAAGTACTTAGAATTTTTATCCAATGTGGTTGAGTAAGATGTGACGTGTGTGGGAAAGGAGAAGATGCTGGCGTTCATTTGTTATGTAGGCGTCTTCTTGCCAAAGACCTCAAAGAAGCACGTGTCACTGGCACATAAATCTCCATCATAGCACCCCCACCCCCAGCTGCCCCCTGCCGCTCTGCTTTGTAACCTGCCTAGTTGTCTGAT
>LZPO01087263.1:100766-144092 GCA_001675575.1 Neotoma lepida | reverse complement strand
CAGCTCCAGGAGATCTAACACCCCCTTCTGGTCTCTATGGGCCCCACACACATGTGGTGCACATACACACGTGCAAGCAAAATGCTCATACACATAAAACAAATTAAAACTCGTACTCAATGAAATGACATCAGAGGGTTGTCAGGAGTAGTGATCAGAGTCATCAGATTGCATCACTCAGTCCTATGACGTCATTACAGACAAGCCTAAGATATTCAGAGAAGCAGAACAGGCCTAGGAACGAAGGCAGAGGGAAATGAGTGACAGCTTTGAGACACATTTTACGTTACCTCACTTGCTTTTGGATTGAAAGCACAAGGGACTTCTGCTCCGCCAAGTTCTCAGAGTCCCTCTCTCTCTCATGGAAGATGACTCAGGGGGGCCAGGGGGGCTCCGGTGTTCCGGATGAGCAGGTCCAGAGCCTGAAAAAGTAGGATAGGGCTGAGTCACATTTCCAGAAGGACCTAGCACTAAGTGGGGCCCCCCTTCACTCTGAAGGGCAATACATAGTTGACATGTACAGGGGCAGATGGCAGAAACAGGACTAGAAGAAAGCAAGAACAGGCTGGAATCCAGAACAAAGGGGCTAAAGTATTTGATCCCGACTGCAGAACGGCAGGGGATGGGCTCTGATGCTCTGGGCCTTCAGATACCTTTGGGCAAGATGGCCATGTAATTCATCAGGACACTTTGAGAGCAAAAGGGACTATATTTATGCCAAGCAGACATGGACTGACTCTGGCTCAAGCCAGTGATCCCCCTGCTTCTGGACTTCCTTCAGAGCCAACCGCATAAAGGCACTTGCCACCAAGCCTGGTGACCCAAGTTCAATCTCTGGACCCATATGATAGAGGGAGAGACTCACTTATGACAGTTGTCTGAGTTCCATGAGAGCACTGTAGTACACTGACCCTCACCCCATGTGTACAAAATAAATAAGTCGGTCTTCATAATAACCTATAGCCTCATAACAAAGCCTTTTTGTCAGTCCTGATTTTAAAACAAACACACAGTGTTGGGGTGCAGATAATGGTAGCACTCAGAAGGCTGGGGTGCAGGTAATGCAATACTCAGGAGGCTGGGGTGCAGGTAATGCAGTACTCAGGAGGCTGGGGTGCAGGTAATGCAGTACTCAGGAGGCTGAGATGCAGGTAACGCAGCTCTCAGGAGGCCAGCTCAGGCACAGCCCCCGTGCACTGTGGAGGTCCATGGAGACTGTCAGCACTTGCTGTGCTGTTGAAAGAGGCTTATCACAAAGGGCCAGAGTGCTCCTCTCTTTCCTCTTCCCTTTCCTCTGTCAGGTTCCTGGGTGTCAGGAACCAGGGACATGAAGACCAAACATATTTCGTGTTGTATCACGACATCACACCAACAATAAAGGACTAAATTGCAATTCCCACACAAAGACTGCCAGTTTAACTCTTCTGAACTTTGCTGACTAATTCCCATTGTCTGTATAAATCCTGTTTGAAAGTTAAACAAAAGCTAACACCCTCCGGAACACTTAACAAGTCTAGCATAAGATTGACCATATAATTGACTACAACCTAACTATGGTTATGAACAGACACAGGACAAGTATCAATGAAATGCTGTAATATTAAACTGCACTGCAATGGTAAATAGTTGTACACAAAACAAGACACAAACTAGAATTTGGTTAATTCCACGTGTAGTAAAATATGATAAGGGGTTATAAAAATGGTGGAAGGCAACCTTGGTGGGCTGGAGCCAAGGGGCCCTAGAAAGCCACACCATACGACAAAACTCATGTGGAGAATTTATTGCGGGAGGGAGAAGGGACACAGAGTGCACCTCTGAAGACAAGGGCTGAGGAGAGGAGGAGGAAGAGAGGAAGAGAAGGAGAGGAGACAGGA
Organism: Neotoma lepida; assembly: GCA_001675575.1. NCBI lineage: Eukaryota > Metazoa > Chordata > Mammalia > Rodentia > Cricetidae > Neotoma > Neotoma lepida. The sequence goes on along the minus strand of LZPO01087263.1, from coordinate 142,215 downwards.
AAGGGGGAAGAGAGGAGGTGCAGACACAACCTCGTGGTAAGAGAGAGAGGAAGAGATGGGGAGAGGTTGCCTTTAATAAGGGGATTTAGCGCAGGCGTGTAGAGACTACGCATCCATGCAGCGCATGCGCAGAGACTACAGCCATAGGACCAGGGCTGTCTAGGTATTTGCCTGAATGTTAGTGAGTACACCCTGCAGGGTCCCCAAGGGGCAGGCCAGGTAATGTCTAAATGCTAACATAAAGTATTATACCAAAGGTCATAAAAAATCCGTATGATCTGATTGTGTATGTGGTGTGGGATATGGGTGTGGATGTGGTGTGGTGTAGTGTGTATATGGTGTGTGTGTGTGTGTGAATGGTGTGTACGTTGTGGTGTGTGTGTATTGTGTATGTGTGTGTTGTGTAGTGGCGTGTTTTGTGTGTGTGTACACGTGCAAGCGTGGAGGTCAGAGGCTGGTGTCAGGCATCTGATCACTCCCCACCTTGCGTATTGAGGCAGGGTCTCTCGTTTGAACCAGAGTCCATAGATTTCAAGAGGCTAGCTAGCCAGGCTGCTCCAGGATGTCTCAGCTTCCCCTGCGCTGGGATTACAAGAGGCTCCTGGGGCTGCCTAGCATCTTTGTGGGTGCTAGGCCTCTGAACCCCATCCTCCTGCTTGTAGGGAAGTGGCTTACCCAGTCTACCATCCCCTCCATATGATCATGGAAAGTGATCACTGTGATTGATACTGATAAAATGAACATACATTTCTAATAATAACTCTTCTCAGCCTTTAAGAGCTGAAATATTAAAATAGCTCAGGAAGTGGCACATAAACCTTCGTATCTGATTTCATAGAGCAGGGGCATGTGCTTTATGTGAATATACATTAAAGAAGTGAAGAAGGGAAGTCCCAAATAGGTCAGGTGATACAGCCAGCCCTGATTTTCTTTTCTACCTTTTGATATTTTGTAAATTCTGTTCATACTTTATGAAAGATACATGTTTTCCTTCTGTATTTGAAGCAGAATCCCGCCAAGTGGTGCACATTGGCAGATGAGAACAGGCTAGGATGGGCAAGAGCTGAGCCAAGGGGAGAAAGGAAAGTTCCTGCAGATTCTGGCTGCTCACAGCTCCCTCCTTGCCCCACAGCCGCATCTGAAATGACTAATAACTCTAGAACCTCCTGAGAAATCATGGATGCCACACCCAAATTAAACCAGGACTCCAGTCAGGCTTTTCCCAAGACAAGACAAGATTGTTCTGCTCCAGGTCATACTGAAGAGAGTTGCCTGCTGGTTTAACTAAACCCCCATATAGGAACCACCCTAATGTTAGATTAGTTCAAAGCCTAGCTCCCCCTAGGAAAGTCAAGAGCTCTCTTAAGGACAGAGATCTTAGCTACTTAAAGAAAACCCAGAGCAATTAAGTCAATTGAAGTAATTAGCATTGAGAGTAGAGACGAACCTAATGAGGGAATTCCCAGGAGCAATTTCATGCTTAGAAACACTGGTCCAGCAAGGCGAGGTGACACACAACTGCAATCCCAGCTCTCAGGAGGCAGAAGAGGTAGGGGAGTCTCAACTTCAAGGTAGTATATGGAGATCTTGCCTACGTGCTGTGTGCCAGACACATAGGGTGCTTCAGGTCTGTGGACTACCAAGGGAGACCCTGCCTCAAAAACAAAATGTTTAGAAACATATAAAACAAGTCCATTCATCCAGTCTTCGTGAGATGGAGCAGGTGGCGCAGATACTTTTCGGTCAGACTTCCCAAGGCCAGCCTCCAGGCAGAGTCTGCGTGTCTTCTCCCCAGCCCGATGGTGAAATCCACCCAATGCCTGTTCTGTTTATTTGGAGGTTTTGAGACAGAGTCCCACATAGCCCACGCTGACTCCAAACTAATTATGTAGCTCAGGCTGCCCTTGAAATTCTGGTCCTCCTGCCTCCATCTCCTAAGTATAATACAAGTCTGATAATGACAATCCATGGCTATGATTCTGGTTTATGTATTTGCTGTATGCTTTATTGTTATTTTAGGTTACTATGCTGTAGTGTTATTTTAGAACATACCTCCATTTATTAAAAAAAGAAAAGAAACTTACTGAAGACCAGCATGCTGTGTTAGCCAGCAACACAATCTTTCTTTTCCTTCCTTCCTTCCTTTTCTTTTCTTTTTTCTTTCTTGAGAGAGGGTCTCACTACATAGCCCAGGTTGACCTCAAACTGGCAGACATTCTCTTGTTTAAGACTCCCGAGTCATTCTGATGGCACTTGATTTATTCTTGTGTTGTTTTGTTCCTTGTGACCCTGGGAGCAAGAATGTGGAAAGAGAGACAGACAGAGAGGCAGAGAGAGGGGAGAGGGAGGGCGAGAGAGAGAGAGAGAGAGAGAGAGAGAGAGAGAGAGAGAGAGAGAGAGAGAGACTCTCTGTGTGTGTCTGTGTGTCTGTGTGTCTGTGTCTGTGTCAGAGCATGAGAGAGAATGCCATTCTACACTAAAGCATGTCAATGATACACAGGCTTTATGCCCCGAGGCCTGGACTTTGAAGGCCCTAGGATCTAGGTTTATGTGAGAACACTGCATGACAGTCACACAATAAAATTGTCAAACATACTTCTCAGACTGTAGTTTGTGGGGGACCAGCCCTCACCTTTTCCAGGGTTCCTATGAGGAGGAGAGAGGAATAAGGAATGATAGAATGATAGGGCAACGAGAGGAAAGACAGAAACACAGGATAGCTTCGGGAGGACCTGGATCAAAATCCACTGGCCCAGAACTTTATTCTAAAGGGCTTTTTATAACAGTGCTAAGGGGTGAGGCAAAAGACCTCCCCTTGCTAGATACAGCCAGGTGTAGACCCTTCCAAACACCTGGTAAACACACTCGTAGTCCAATCATCCCCTCATAAAGCAAGCTCAGATCTCACTAGGAAACCCCTGTGAGCTCCCACAGGAGCTCTGTCCAACAACCCGTGATGGTATGTAACGGAAAACGATGGTGGTGGCAACCCAGTTTGTTCCTGACTGGACAGCCTCATGATCGGATTATTTGACTGGTCATCTCTCCATGCTGTCTTTCCCTGCAGCATTTCATCTTCTTCCTTGTGTGTGTGTGTGTTTTCTCTCCTATTCAGGAAGTTTTAAATGATACAATTTCCTACCCTGACGGCACATTCATGGATTGGGAGTTTAAGATCTCTGTCTTATATGATATTGCTAAGGTAAGAGACATATGTACACAAAAACATTCATGAAAATGAAATAGTGTAACAAGTTATGGGCATCATTCATGCTGGTTTCATCCATAAATGACAACAGTATTAGCTATGTCATATGCAAGACTTGATGAAATAATGTGTGCGCTCACGCATGCTCATAGATTTGTCAGAAATAAAGTACCATATGAAATAATTTACAAGTCTGCTAGATTTTAGGAAATAACTTGGTCCAGTCATTTCCTTCATAAATGTAAGGTTGTCTTATCAGTATTTTTAGGTCAAGGCAGCAGAGAGCTAGAGACATGTACTTACTTGATCATAGGCCACATAAGCAGTAAGTGAAAACACGTAAAGAATAAAGACAGGGCTGATGGGATGGCTCAGTAGGTAAAGAGCTTGTCAATCAAACAGGGAGAACTGAATCCACTTCTCAGAGCCCATGTGAAAATGAACAGATATGGTGGCACACATCTGTGATTCCAGAACTGGGGAGGAGGAGACAGACAGGTTCCCCAGGGTTCACTGACCAATCAGCCTGGCCTAACTGGCAAGCTCTGGTCCCCATGAAAGACTGTCTCAAAACACAAGGTGGGGGCTTTCCAGATGGCTCGGTGGCTGACTCACTTGTCACCCAAGCCTGACAATATGAGTGCAATCCCCAAAACCTGCAGTGGAAAGGGAAAACCAACTCTTGAAAGTTGTTCTCTGACTGCCTCATGTGTGCTGTGGCGTACATGAACCCACATGCATGCTTCAAACACACAACAGTAATAAAACACAAATTAAGAAAAAATAACAAGGTGGATGGAACCTGAGTAACCACACAGCCAGAGGCTGACCTCTGACCTTCCCACCCACCCACGTGTACCACCCACACACGCATAATCACAAAGTCCTATGCCTTGTATAGCATGCAGCCACTCAACTGGAATTTACATTCAATTTCTTTTTGTTTTTGTTATGGATTATACCTCACAGCATATAGGCAAGCAATAGGGTCTCCACACCACCTTTAAAGCAAGGTCCACAGCACTGAATTTAACATTAGACAGCATGGCAGCATGTACAGAGAAATAGATTCAAAATGTCACCTCTTTCTTTCAAATGGTCATTCAGCCAAAGTGTGTGGTGTTTCTTTGTTTTCCTACCATCTGCAAAATCTCAGGGAATGTCATACCTGCACTCCAGTAAGATTGAAGTCCACGGGCGTCTGAAATCCACCAACTGCGTGGTGGACAGTCGAATGGTGGTGAAGATCACGGATTTTGGGTGCAATTCCATCCTACCTCCAAAAAAAGGTCTCTGTCTCTTTTACTAGCATTTTTTTCTTTTTTGAAATTTCTACCTTACTAATATAGAATGTTTAAGAAATGGTGATGAAGCAGGCAGCATTCTGACTCATTCTCAGCATCTTCTGTCAATCAATGAAAGCTTTCAGAAAAAAAATATTTTTTAAAAAAATGTATGGGTATTTTGATTATGTGAATGTCTGTGTACCATGTGCACACAGAGGCCAGAAAGAGGGCATCAGATTCCCTGGACCTGGAGTTACAGATGGCTATGAGCTGCCATGTGGATACTGGGAACTGAAGTCAGGTTCCTTCTAAGAACAAAATGCTCTTAACCACTGAGCCATCTCTCCAACCCCTCAACAAATGCTCTTTGAGTTAAACAGGTGTCCTCTATGGACTTTGTCCTCAGTATTCAGCTGTGTCTCCTGAGAGAAGTGAAAGAGCCTGAGGAACTTACAGACTTGTGGAAGCTAGGACAGGAAGAACAGTAGAACTCGTCCTTTGTAGGAGACGGGAGTGAGATCACAGGCTGGAGTTATGCACAAGAAGAGACTACAGAGCAGGAGACCCAGTTCCCATGTGTACATTACCACCCACTTGTCTGTGGTGATAAGATATATATTCATACACATACATATAATATGTGAAATAGAGCCTCACTGGTCATTTTCAGTATTGTGGGGAGGGTCCGGAAAAGGAACATGAAGACACAGGGGTTGGATGGGGGAAGTCATGCAAACATTTCTCCTCCAGCTAAGTGGCCTCAGACATCTAGACCTCATTTCAACATACTTCCTAGCTCTAAAAATGAAGGTCTTTTTTCTAATTCTGGGTAACAGCCTTTTGGGTTTTACTCTCCTAAATAGAAGAAAAATTATAATTTTGCCTCTATTTTCACAATCCTGTGAAGTTTAACATGATATTGGACTGAATATTTCCATTTGTGTGTATGCACGTACATGTGTGTGCTCGGTAGAAGCCTGAGGCCATGACAAGAGCCTTCAATCACTCTCCACTTTATTTACCGAGGCAGTCTCACAGCTAAACCCAGAGCTTGTCGATAAGGCCATTCTGACTAGCCAGCTTGCCCTGAGGAATCCTGTCTCCACATTCTGAGCACTGGAATGGCAGGCAGTCACCACACCCATCCACTGTTCACATGGGTTCTGGGGTATCCAAACTCAGGTCCCCATGTTTACACAGGTGCTTTGCCCAAAGGACCATCCTCCTATGCCGGAATAAGTTCTTATAAAAACCTGCTGGGGTACCAAGTTAGTTCATAAATCAAAGAAACAGAGCTTTTAATCAGATAAGACATATCCAATCCTGCTTAGTATTGCTGATTGTGGATGTCTGTTACCTGAACTTTCAGCCTAAGTAAAACCACTTCCCTCCAACTTTGTCCTGTTGATGTCCCACACACAGACTTGTGGACCGCTCCCGAACATCTGCGCCAAGTCAGCATCTCTCAGAAAGGAGATGTGTACAGCTTCGGGATCGTCGCCCAGGAGATCATCCTTCGTAAGGAAACTTTTTACACGCAGAGCTGCCGGGACCAGAATGGTGAGTCAGACCTCTTTCCCAGCTTGGCACAGAGCCGGAAGATCGCAGGCCTCTCATCTGCTGAAGGAATGACTCCTTCTCTGAGTTGCACATCCTAAGAAGATTGCAAACCGTTGGTGTTAGAGAGCTCAGCCAGATGCCATTATCATGTGTATGGTATATCAGTGTTAAAGATCTTCCTTCACTTGCCGGCTGTGGTGGTCGGCACCTGTGATCCTGACACTTGGGAACTGGAGACACCATGACCACAATAACTCTTATAAAGTAAAACATTTAATTGGGGTGGCTTGCTTACAGTTTCAGAGGTTCAGTCAACTAGCATGGCAGTGTGCTGAGAGTCCTACATCTTGCAGGCAACAGGAAGCTGACAACAGTCACACTGAGAGAAGCTTGAGCAAAAGAGATCTCAAAGCCTGCCCCCACAGTGATACACTTCCTCCAAAAAGGTCACACCTCCTAATAGTGCTGCTCCTTTTGGGGCCCATTTTCTTTCAAACAACGACATGGAGGCAGGAGAATCAGAAATTCCTAACCACTTTAAAGCCAGCCTGGCCTGAATGAGACCGAGTCTCAAAAAGGCCAGCAAGAAAAGAACGCTTCCTGCCCTCCCGGCTCTCCTCCTGATCACAGAAGGGAAGGTACCTGTTTCCTAGCTAGGCTAGCTCATGCTAGCAAGACAGCACCTGCACTTCATTCTGATTCGAATCACAGCTTAGTTTTCTGTCCCGTTCTCACTGAAGGAAAGCACTTCGTTCCATTCCTTCAGTCTTCACTTTCTGAAGCATTCACTATGCACTAACTCATGGTTGTCTTGGAGTTCAGATGATGGAGGGATCTGGGAGTCAGGGGATGAGTGTGGGAGAAAGAGAGCTTGGTGAAGCAGTAATAGAATCTGAGGTGGTCAAGTGTTAGCTGTCTACCTGTAAGCCGCTCCTGGGCTGTAAGTGGGAGAAGACTCCTCCCACTTCACTGACATCTGTAGTGGCTCTGTCACCCTCCTATTGGCTAAAGAGTCATCCAGGGGTGAACCATCAGATGTGCTCAATAGTCCATGCTAGGGTTCTTCTTGTAATGTAATTATTCTCATCCAATCAGAGAAGATTTTCAGAGTGGAAAACTCAGACGGGATAAAACCTTTCCGCCCAGATCTCTTCCTGGAAACAGCAGATGAAAAGGAGCTGGAGGTGAGTGAGTCAATCAATATTCCTGGTATTCAGTGATCTGTCTGCCTGTAATGGTCTGCCACAGAGTCTGTGGGCCAAACAGCACAAATGTGTTCGTGTAGAGTTCTAGAAGCTCTACACAGTCTCCAGGTTCTTTGGAGGTGGCCCTTTGCTCCTTCACAAGCTCCTGGTGGCTTCCCTTGGCCTATAGCCCCCTAGTCACTCACATCCTCTTGCCTCTCTTCTGTCTTGCTTCTTCTCATCTCGTCTTCCAATTAGAACGTGAGTGACTCCATCTGGACCCACCCAGGTAACCCAGTACAATAGCCCTATCTCAAGATTTTTCAGTTAATCACATTTGAAAAGTTCAAATAGTCCCCTCTGTTGGTAGTCTTTTTCTTTGTGGTTTCAGTTACCAGAAACCACTGAGGTCCAAAATTACTAAATGGAAAATTCCAGAGTAAACCATTTATAAATTTTAAGTTGTGCGGCATGACGATCAAACTTCTTGCCATTTTGTTCTGTTCTATTGAGACATAAGCCATTCCTCTATCTGACATGTCCACTCTGTATGCGCCCCTCCCATTAGCCACTCGGGGCATCTATGTTATAAGATTACTGTTGAGTGCTGAATGATGTGTTCAAACAGCCCTGTGACTTAATAACAGCCCTCAAGTACATGTGCAGTGATGCCGGCAAATTTAGTAATTATAATTGTTTTACTTTATCATTAGTTATTATTATGACTTACAGATTCCATCTAATGATAAGTATGGACAGGACTCTACTCTCTACACTTGAAGTTATTTGATGGGAATGAGAATCATCTCTAACAGACAAGGAAGGGCTACTCTGTGGTGACATTCATAGGATACAGGGATTAGGATGCAAGGATCTGTTGTTCTTACCCCTCCCCCAAGCCCTATTCCTCCACCGGCTCAGGAAAGAGCCAGTGGTTAAAGTACAGTCTACATACGTATATGTGATGTATGTCTGAGGCTTATAAATACTTCTATTGGTTTAAAAAGAAACCAATAGAATCCAGGTATGGGTGTACACGTCTGCAATCCCAACACATAGAGGGTAGAGGGAGGAATAGCAGGTATTGGGGTCTAGACTGGGATACATGAGACTGTATCTCAAACATAGACAACAACAAACTCTCACATGTGCAGATAAGGAGTTAATATTCAGATACAACTGAGTTAATAGCTAGGACTAGTATTTTATAAGCTAAAAGAATTTGAGTGTATTTTGGTTTTAAAATTCTACTTTAAAATTTACTAAGCTGGGTATGGTGGCACATGCCTGTAATCCCTGCACTTGAGGGGTAGAGGCAAGACAATCAGGAGTTCAAGGCCATCCTCAGCTACATAGTGAGTTAGAGGCCAACCTGGGCTACATGAGACCCTGTCTCAAAATAAAACCAAATCAAAACAAGCAAAAGATACTCAAAAACAAAAAAGTAGTATGCGTCACTTAAAAAACATGGAGAAACGTTTAAACAATCCTTCAAGAAGACTTTTAAAAGCCAGGCACGGTGACTCATACCTATAATCCCAGCACTGAGGAGTCTGGGGCAGGAGGATTTTGAGTTTGAGGCTAGTATGGGTTATATAGTGAGGCCCATTATAAAATTAAGGAGAGGGAAGAGGAGGGGAAGGGAAAAAAGAGAGGAAGGAACAGAGGGTAGGGAGGAGGGAGAGAAGGTGAGAGCACAAGAGGGAGTGGGGGGAGGGGACATTGTCGCCCGCTGAGATACAAGTGCCCACCACTGTTTCCTGTCACTTCCGGATTCCTCCCCCACATGCCAGCAGAGCCTGCCAGTCATTCCCAGTAAGAAGAGGTAGATTCCAGGATCCCGCAACTTCCCAAATCGTTGCATGCTGGAGCCCCTTCCCATCAGATGTGGCATGCGCAGATAACCCCCACACAACCGCCTGTATGCTTTAAATAACCCCTGCATTACTTATGATCCTACAACAACATACAGTAAATCCCTGAAAAATCATTATTGCATTATATGATATTGTAGGTGTGCAGTCCAAACTTAGTTTTTCCATGAATATTTCCAGCCCATAGTTAGTTGGATCTAAAATGTGGGAGAATAAAGAGGGCTGATGGTATGCATAGATGATTAAAGCCTCTGCCACCAAAACCGCATTCTCAACTCAGTTCTGTAGCCAAATGGTTCTGCACCTGGAAACCAGGCAAAGGCCTCAGGCCCAGTAACTGCTCTCAGTAGGAAACAAGCCTGAAGCCCACCCCCTCAGCAGTGCCCCTGGCTCACTCTGTTTTTTGCTCCCCAGAGGTGTGTGGCCCATGCTGAGGCAGGGGCATCACCCAGAGGCTAGGTAAGCAGACAGAGGCAGTTGTGGCCTTAGTTCCCTCCCAGGAGCCATTTTCCAAGGAGAGGAAGTGTGTACTGAACCATTTATCAGCCTGTATTCAACCAGAGTGAAGAGCAAACTTTATTTAAATAAACGACTGTCACCTCCTTTTGGATCAAGTCACAAATATTGTGGCAGGTAAGATGATGGTCCCACAGGCTTCCCCTCTACCTCCTCTTCCTCTCCGCCTCCCTCTTCTCTGCGCCACTTCACCACCACAGCTGTGCACCACTGCCGTGAGGGAAACTTAAAACACATATACAATTGCCTTTTGCCCATGCAAAATTCAAAGCTCACATATGTGTTCACAATTGAGATGAAGCCTGGACACAAGGAGTCTCCTGCGTGGTCCTCAGGGGAGTGACTCCTCGCTGAAATTGAGATGAGGGGACCATCAAGCTTTGTCCTTATGTAGGCCCACTTGCCTCATTCCATTGAGACATACTAATTTTTGTTTATTACATTCACCTCTGTGTGTGTGTGTGCATGCGTGTGTGTGCGTGTGTGTGTGTCGCCTTAACCTAAGGCGTCTCACCAGCCAGAGCCTTATTTTTTTACCCTCCCTGACACCTAAACGCCACCTGTTCTCATAAAGCATTTAATCCCTCCCATAAACCCAGCCTTTTCCAAACTGTCACGGCACTTTAATGAATTGCACCCGAGAGACTGGCTGGGTGTGGTAGTGCAGGGGGCAGGCCCACACCAGGAAAAGGAGAGAACCGCAGACGGGTCTTCATGGCAGATGCTTGTGAGATGTCCCCTGCCTTGGTCACTCCCATCATGGAGGAGAACACGGTGAGACTCTGTCCCAGAGTTTAGCATCCCCCAAGCTAAGCCACCCACTTCTTTGCAGGTCTATCTACTTGTCAAAAACTGTTGGGAGGAGGATCCAGAGAAGAGGCCAGATTTCAAGAAAATTGAGAGCACACTAGCCAAGATATTTGGGTATTGCTGATATTTTTACTTCTCTTCCCCAATTTTGGACTCCTTAATGATAGTTGATAATTAGTGACACAAGGAATGAAAATGCTTATGCCAATAAAATTCTCAGGCTCTAACCAACAGCTGTCACCTAAAATTCAAATATTCAGAGATACCAAGAACACTTCTTAAGGACATACTCAGTTACAAAGTTAAACACTCAAGGACAAAATAAATCATACTCAATCATACATTTTTTTATTAAAATTAGTTTCCAGGAGCTAGAAAGATGGCTCAGCAGTTAAGAACATGTACTGTTCTTGCAGAGGACCCGAGTTTGGTTCCGATAACCCACATCAGGAGGCTCACAACGCATTTAACTCCCCCTCCAAGGGACAGGATGCTTCTGGCTCTCCTGGGCAATTGCCTTCAGGGGCACAGTTCTTCTCTCTCATACACATATAAATTAAAAACAAATCTTTAAAAACATAAAGTTTCCAAGGGAACATAAAATTGGGGTGCATGGGCAAGTGGGGAGAGCTTGGAAGGAGTTAAGAGAGGGGAAAAATACGGTCAAAATATATTGTGTCAAAATTTTTAATTAAACATAATTTCCAGACCCTTCTGTAAGTCTAACCTGGGCCCCGAGATTCTATGAAGCTCCTGGGCAATTCTTTTTTAAAATTTATTTATTTTATATGTGTGGGTGTTTTGCTTGCATGTATGTCTGTGTGCCATGTGCATGCAGTGCCCACAGAGGTCAGAAAAGGCATCTGGCCCTGGGACTGAAGTTCAGACATTTGTGAGCTGCCATGAGGGTGCTGGGAATCAAACCCAGGTCCTCTGGACAAGCACCCAATGTTCTTAATCACCTACTCATCTCTCTGGGCCCAAATGGGTAATTCTTAAGATTAACAAGTTCTTAATTTTTTTAAAATCTAGTTTTCAATTTTTATTATTTGTGAATAATAATGGGTTTGTGCACATGTGTGCAGGTGCCCAAGGACAATAAAGGCATCAGATTCCCAAGAATTGAACTGTGATTGCACGAGGCTGTGAGCCACCTCACAGGGGTGCTGGGAGATGAACTCAGGTCCCCTGGAAAACCAGAACATGCTCTACTGACCCATCTCTCCAGCCCCCAAGGTCAGCAAGTTTTAAAGATCCCCCAAAATCGCCAGCTTTGGGCCTAGACTATTTAGATTTGCATTTCTGAATCAGAACAACATTCAAGGTCAAAGTGAGGGGTTATTCCCCATTGTCCAGTGATACCAAATTCTGGGTGCTATGTATTTTCAGTTAATTCAGTGCAATGGGAGAAGAGATAGTGGTGTGAGAGCTAAGAGACCAAGTTTCTATGGGAGGACACGATAATGGCTTGCGGGAGACAGAGGGAAAAACACCTCCCCTCACAGGCTGTCAACTTCCTCATTCATAAAATTGGAGTGAGCTGGACGGTTTCTATCATTCCTTCCATCTCTCTCTTTCTGGAGGTTATCATAGGTCCAAAGATTCAGATACCTACTGAGGTGGAATCCAAGCGGGGGATGGCAGCTGAAGTTAATTGAGACCGTGGTCTGATTGGCAGAACTGTCCACTGTTCAAATAGAGCAGGAAATAACCACAGATTAAATTCTCGCCTTTTCTCTCCTTCCCTGCCCTGTCACTCAGGTCAGAGGGGGCTGTGCAGTATCAGTGACATGGACCCTCATGGAGATACAGGGGCCCCTAGTCTTTAGCCTTGACTGTGGTTCTCAAACATGGCTACACATTTGAAATCCCCTGAGGCGCTTTAAGAAAAACTGACACCTGAGTTCTACCCTAGAGCATTTGATGCAACTGGCCTCAGGTGTGACCTGGCATTGGGAGTTTTAATAGTTCCCAAGGTGATGAAGATTCACAGTCAAGGCGGGGGAAACTTTTAACTGAATCTGTTCATATGGAATAAAACAATCTATCATTATTCCTTGTAGCTGCTCCTGAGCCCATTCTGCTCAACCAATCTCCACTGTGGAGTCAAGTAAGAATCTCTTGGGAGCTCATTAAAAAAAATTCTGTCTCTTGGAATTGTTGAGACGGCTTAACATGAGGCTCTTGCCACACAAGAGTAGTCACCTGACCCCAATCCCCAGAACAACCAAGTTGTCCTCTGACCTCCTCTAAAAACCCATACCATACATAGTCACACACCCACACATACATACTCACACACCCACACATACATACTCACACTCACAGAGAAGTGGGGGGAGACAGGCAAACAGAGAGACAGAGACAAAGACAGACACAGAGACAGACACAGACAGACAGATACACAGACAGACAGACAGACAGACAGACAGACAGATAGACACACACACACACACACACACACACACACACACTCACATTCACAGTCACACAAAGCTTTATCCTCCTGAGGGCAGAAGTGGGAACTTGCCAATGATGTGACATCTCAGAACCTTCCCCCCATGCCTTCACATGCTGTAAGCATTTTCTTTAATACACACAACACTGTGAGAACCCCACACGACCCTTCCCTGAGATATGTAAGAGTTCTTTGTCTGTTACCACCTGCAGCCTTTTTCATGACCAAAAAAATGAATCTTACATGGACACCTTGATCCGACGTCTACAGCTGTATTCTCGAAACCTGGAACATCTGGTGGAGGAAAGGACCCAGCTGTACAAGGCAGAGAGGGACAGGGCTGACCGCCTTAACTTTATGCTGCTCCCACGGTAAGAGAAGTCTGCAGATGTGGTTTCCCGTGATTCTGCAGTCAGGCTCCTTGACTCCCAGCTTAAACCTTCAGCATACCTGCCTCTCACTGTTGCTGGGTTTGTTCTGGATTTGGTCTGGCCTTGTATTTGTTTGGGACTGTATAGGATGGTTTCCTTTTATCAACCCATGGGCAGATTATTGGGATTGAAGATGCTTTTGTCTTGCCGAGCTCCCTTCTGATTTCACTCTGAATTCCTAAAGCAAGAAGTTTTGGGAGAATCGTGGCCTAAGCAGATGGCTGTGAGTTCTGACACCTTGTTAAGCCTACAGCCTTCAAGCAAGACGCTGTCTGTCTATCCTCAGTCTCAAAATGGTGATTCAAGCCTCTGCAGTGGGTAAACCATGAGACTTTCAAGCATTAAGTGTTAGTTTCTTTGCTTTCCTTCTTTAAACCACAAGGGAACTCCGAGTCATAAGTAGAAGCTGTCAGTGAGAGAGGAGGTAGGTAACACTCGTCAGATGACTCACCACCCAGGTATCCATGAGCCAACATTGGCCTCTTCTTTGTGAAGCTATGGCATAGTCAGGACAGAAGAAAAAGGACATTAATACAGAAATCCCAAGATAGATTAATGTTTTCCAAATACTGACATTCGAATAAGTTCCTGAGGAATGTTAGATAAACAAGGAATTACACTGTGATGGTTTGGCCCATGGCTTTGTACAAGCAAGAAGTAATGGTCTCTTCTCATTAAGGTGTGGTGAGTTGTTACTTCAGTGTAAGGAGAAGCTTGAGTAAAATCATGGAAATGGAGGCCAGTGTCACAGAAAAGAAACCATCACTTGCCTGTGACATCCATTGACATCCATGCTGGATTACACAGTAATGATGCCTTGTCCGGGTTACTCTTCTCTCGATGCCTCCCAGATCCATCCCTCCCATACTAATGACTCTTCCAAATAAAAAAGTAGTTTCTTCTCTATTAGCCTGGGTGAAGTAGTGGGGACACACACATGCCCCACTCAATCCCTGAAACTAAAAAAGGCCTAACCAGAACCATGAGCCTTTCGGCTCCTTGTTGGCTGTCTCTTATACACATCTAGATGTGTATAAGAGACAGCCCCCACCCCCTGCACCCCCACTCCCCTGCCACTGCCTCTATGTCAAAGAGGGTAGGTATTGCCTGAGCCCCATAACCTTGTTAGATTATGCAGAATTCCTTGCCTGGAGACTAGTTGACAAAAATAATACCTTGGTTACCTGACTGATAGGCATAAGGTTTCTGGAAGATCCCCAGGCGTTCTGCAATTGTTTTTCTCACCTCCACATCTTCTCCATCTCCCTGAACACCCGGAGTCTGGGTCACAGAAGGCTCATAGATGCACAGAATTGATGTTGCTTGGCTCTACTAACAGCTCTGTCCAATGGGATCACCGGATTCCCATTTCCTTTTCAGCCCTTCATTTTCTTATCTATATAAAAATGAAGGATTCAGGGACTGGAGAGATGGCTCAGTGGTTAGGAGCATTTGCTGCTCTTGCAAAAGACCTGAGTTCCCAGTACCCATATGGTGGCTCGAAACCATTTGTAACTCCAGTCCCAAGGGATCTTGTGTCTTCTTCTGGTCTCTGCAGGTATCAGGCATATGAGTAGTACATATACATAAATGCAGGCAAACACTTGTCTGAAATAAAGTAAAGTGAGGGATTTGTTCTCATAGGCTACTGTGGCATTCCCCAGTTTCTAGGTTCTGACGCTAATGTTCTATATTTCTACTGAGGCTCCCTTCAAAATGACCCCAATGGCAGCAGAGAGTGCCCAACCCCAGTCAGCCCCCAGGCCTCTTCTTCCATGGGAAAGGCAACTTGGCCCTAAAGGAAGTCCCAGTCCATTTGGATGTTTCTGTTGTGTTCCCTGCTCTGAGAAGCTACACCTTTCATCTCTTCAGTGAGGCTTTTCTAAGTGGTTTCCTTTGGCATCCTGTGCCCTAGTTGCAACTTATACATGGTGTGGTTGACTTTTTTATTTTATTTTTTATTTTTATTTTACTTTAAGTGTATTGGTCTGAAGGTTTCAGATCCCTTGGAACTGGAGTTACAGACAGTTGTGAGCTGCTATGTGGGTGCTGCGTATTGAACCTAGGTCCTCTGAAGAGCAGCCAGTGCTCTTAACCACTGAGCCATCTCTCCAGCCCTGGTTGACTTTACTTTTCAAAGGACCCAAACCTAGTTCAAAATATCCAATGAATTCTGATATAAATATATTAAAATTAACTTTGAATGCATTATTCATTTGGCATGATATTAAATACCGTGAAGTATGCAAGAGGAGCAGACCTATTGGCTTTGATGTAAGAGGAAGCACTCATAGCCTTGGGCTATGGGGTCAATTTCTTACATCCATGACACACTCCTCATCTAGCCTTCTGAATAGGGTGCTGTGCTTGTTCAACATTGATTATCAATAGAGAGATCAAGAGTGGACATGTGTGGGTATTAGAGCTAGACAAGTGTTAGTGTTATGAGTTTATATATATTATTGATAATCTAAGTTAAAGTTGAAAATGCTTATATTCATCCAAGTTCAAATACATACACGTGTGTAGGCCATGTGTTCATATACATAGTATATGCAACCTGTTCTTTTTGCTTCCTGGACACTCACTGGAATTCATTAGAAATCTCAAATTTTTGAATCCTGTTGACAGTTGCTACAATCTAAATTGTTTATTATATAAGGCAAGAAAACTCTACAGAGGTTAAAAGTGGTTTTCTCCCCTCCCTCATCTAGGCTGGTGGTAAAGTCCCTGAAGGAGAAAGGCATTGTGGAACCAGAGCTGTATGAAGAAGTCACAATCTATTTCAGTGACATTGTCGGTTTCACAACTATCTGCAAGTACAGCACCCCCATGGAGGTGGTGGACATGCTAAATGACATCTACAAGAGCTTTGACCAGATCGTGGATCACCATGATGTCTACAAGGTGACTGATTACCCTCAGGCTGAGACAGTTGGGCAGCCCAAGACCACCAGAGCCTGGCACAGTTGTTCCTGTCCTCTGAAGAGGACAACTCCTCTCACCCCCATCCAACCAATAACAAGAGGCCAGTGAAGAATGCTTCCTATTCTTCCACAGGTCCTGAGTTCAGTTCTCAGCACTCAAGTCAGGGGGCTCAGAACTGCCTGTAACTCTAGCTCCAAGGGATCTGTCAGCTCTTCTGGCTTCCCAGGCAGCTGCATGTGTATGCACAAACCCACACATAGGCACACACAAATATGCACACAAAAATACATAAATCTGTAACACTTAATGAAGTGGTGGTTGAATCTAAGCTGAAATGGGGAGATGTGGAAGAATTAAGAAAGGTCAAATGTCAGAATGACCCCCTACCTTAAAGAAGTAGCACAGAAGGAACAAATTATAGCAAAAATGAATTTGGGGTGACGAATACAGAGGAAATGGCAGAATTTCAAATCACCTCCAAAGCAATGGACAGCATTTAAGCTGACTGAAAATGAAGTGGAGACAGTGGAGTTATGATAAACACAGCATAAGACCTCCAAAATGCTTTATTCTTGAAGGAACCTACAATTACTGTTGGTAAAATACTGTGTAGGAAATGCTAATCACTAAAGATGACTTTTCTGGTAATTTAGTGTATTACTAAAATTACATAGGCTCATTCTGATTATTTAATTATTTAGTTTTAATTTTAGTTGTTAAGTGTATGGGTATGTGTGTGCCTCCTTGTAGGTGTCCACGGGCACCAGAATAGGGCATCTGATCCCCTGGAACTGGAGTTACAAGCAAGTGTAAGGCACCATGTGGGTGCTCGAAGCTGCACCTTGGTCTTCTGCCAGAGCAGCAGGTGGTCTCAATCACTGAGCCATGTCTCCAGTCCCACAATCAAATTATTTGAGCATTTACAAAATTTTCATGACATCTTCACAATCTATATAATTATGAAACAGTGTTATATGGTTAAAATATTCCATAGCTGTTTTGTCATCCAGTTACCTAGACTACTAGAAAAAAAAAACCCTGGAGAAACTGGCATAGAACTGGTCCTGAATGAGATGAACAGAGCTATGCTCATACTAAACTCCCAACCTCTATTCATATGTTCATTCAATTCAGGCTTCTGTTCAATTCTGGTGTCTTCCCATGGGGCAGAGCCACTAATAAGAAAGTTTCCCCACAGGTAGAAACCATCGGTGATGCCTACGTGGTGGCCAGCGGTTTGCCTATGAGAAATGGCAACAGACATGCAGTAGATATTTCCAAGATGGCCTTGGACATCCTTAGCTTCATGGGGACTTTTGAGTTGGAGCATCTCCCTGGCCTCCCAGTATGGATTCGAATTGGAGTTCATTCTGGTAAGGAGTTTGGGCATCCTAGCAAGTGGGGGTCACTCAGCGGAACACAACAAGAGCTTCTTGACGTGGTTGGTTTTCCATCTGAGACTTCTTAAATTCTATGGGCCAAATGTGGGGTTCATTACACATCCTGACACATTTAGACCTAGTCCTAGAGAACACTTGAAATAATACCGTGGATGGCACTGTCATTGCTGAATGCATAAACACTGATCACCCAGGAAAACAAGAAGTTCTGGACTTCCCATTTAAATTTTCATGTCTACTGTCTCACTTACACTCCCCACACAGTCCCAATTGTAAATGGTCAGTTCTCTCCTGACTGCCAGTTCCTGAATACCCAGCAACTACTTCCCAAATTACTACACAGAGGCTTATATTAATTATAAATGCTCAGCTGATAGCTCAGGCTTATTATTAACTAGCTCTTATACTTAAATTAACCCATAATTCTTATCTATGTTTAGACACGTGGCTTGGTACCTTTTCTCAGTATGGCATTCTCATCTTGCTTCTCTGCTTTTCTGGTGACTCTCTCATTCCGCCCTTCTCCTTCCCATCATCCGGTTGATCACCCCACCTGTACTTCCTGCCTGGCTACTGGCCAATCAGCATTTTATTAAACCAATTTGAGTGACAAATCTTTACAGTATACAAGAGGATTATTCCACAGCACCCAACTCCTGTTTATATCCCATTAAAATAATACAATACTGGGGCTGGAAAGATGCCTTAATGGTTAGGAAAGTATACTACACTTGTAAAGGACCTGAGTTTAGTTCCCAGCAGCCATGCTGGGTGGCTCACAACTACCTGTAACTCCAGCTCCAGGAGATTTGATGCCCTCCTCTAGCCTCCTTCAGCACCTGCACTCATTTGTACCTACCCCCAAACAAATGGACACATACACATAATGAAAACTGAAGTCTTTTTTTAAAAAAAGAAAGAATACTATCTTAAAAAAATGGGGTTCATATATGTAGGTTCATACCTTCATACCTACTCCACTGCAGTGCTACAGAAAGCACATGGGTTCCTAAGAGGACCATGGAAGTTTGATAGCCCTGATGAGAGGAAAACTCCAGACAAAACTAATAAGTTTATTTAAGAAGAACAATTCACAAATTGTGTCTTTTGGAACCAAAGTGCTCCAGCAGGCAATGTGGGCAGGTAGCATCTACAGACAGAAAACAGAATGTGAGTGGTATCTGCTTGGAATCCTAGTACCACAAGGCCGAGTCAGGAGGATCTCAAGTTTGAGGCCATCTGAAAGAATGAGGCGGGGAGAGAAAGAGAGAGACCAGAAGTGAGAGACAGAAAGCATCTGATTGGCTAAAGCTCTATGTTACCACTATCTGAGGATCTGATTGGTTAAAGTTCTGTGCTACCAATATCTGCAGCATCATTTGATCAGTCATCAGCCTGTGACTCACTGGAGCTTGGGGACGATGACTGCATATTTCTAAATTAGGCTTTTAGTTTAGGTAGCAAGTTAGGATGTCATTTATTACATGGAGACTCAAGGTTGGGAGCAGCCTCAGGCCTCCAGTTTAATTCACAGCCTTGAACATAGAGACTTGAGTAGATAGATACGTAAGCAGTCTGATAGAAACACATAGTTGGAGGGGAACTCATAACCAACCTAGGTGTCCAACAACAGAGGAACAGAAAAAGAGCCTGTGGCACATATGCACAGTGGAATGGTTTTCAGCCATAAAGGAGAAGGAAGTGACATTGTTTGCAGGAAAATAGATACAACTGGTCATAATCATAGTAACTAAGCAAATTAAGCCAGTATCAAAAACCAAAGACCATGTTTTCTCTCATATGTAGTTCTTAGATTTTATATACCTATGTAAAACTGTGTGTGTGTGTGTGTGTGTGTGTGTAACATGAGAGAAGGAAAGCTGTTTAGGGGGGCAAAGGGGAACTAATGAGGGGGAAGAGGAGAAGGGGAAGCTGGGGGGAGGGTAAGGGTAGAATATATATGAGCAGTGAACACATAGCTATGGGAAAATGTCTTTATGTAACACAGCACCATGTACAATGAATATATCAGATGAAATGTTTTAAGTCATCCTCACTAATACTTTGCATGACATATTGTCTTGCCTTTCACACGTACACACATGCAAACACACATACACACATAAGTCTTCTCTATTCCATCTCTTCTCCATTTTTGTTAGGGGCTTGTTTGTCTGTTTTTGTTTTGTATCAAGTCTGATAATGTAGGGCTCAAGACTCAGGGTAAAATCCAGTATTTTGAACTGTTTTGGTTTATTTTGATCTTCACTGGTAGGATAAATGTATAAAGAAACTCTTGTGCTTTAGGGTTTTTAAAATTATGTGCA
The DNA here is from genome assembly GCA_001675575.1 of Neotoma lepida. NCBI lineage: Eukaryota > Metazoa > Chordata > Mammalia > Rodentia > Cricetidae > Neotoma > Neotoma lepida. Next base: position 122,233 of record LZPO01087263.1, on the reverse strand, counting down.
TGTTTGTGTGTGTCTGTGCACATGAGTGCAGGCACCTGTGGATGCTAGTAGACGGTGCCAGACCTCCTGGAGCTGGAGTACAGGCAGTTATAAGCCTCAAAATTTAGGGCTTGGGATCCTATTCAGGTCCTTACTCAGGTCGTCAGTGAGAACAGTACACATTCAGTCATAATCACAGCACTCAGGAGGCAGCAGATCTTTGTAAGTCTCAGCTACCCTGGTCTATATAGTGAGTTCCAAGACAGCAGAATGCCATAGTGAGACCTTGTCTCAAAAACAACAACAACAAAAGAAATCCATATATGTTTAAAAAAAAGCCAATCAGAAAGGTAGTAACTCCCTCTAGCTCACTGGTTCTCAATCTGTGGGTTATAATCCATTGGGGGTCAAATGACCCTTTCACAGGGGTCGCCTAAGACTGTTAGAAAACACAGATGTTTATATTATAATTCATAACAGCAAAATTAGTTATGAAGTAGCAATGAAAATAATTTTATGGTTTGGGGTCACCACAATGTGAGGAGCTGTTTAAAGGGTTTCTGCATTAGGAAGGTTGAGAACCACTGCCATAGCTGGAAAGCCAGTGTTCAGTTTCCCTGTTGATGTTTAACTCTGCATCCAATCATCCCTGCAAACGCTGATGCAATGACCCTTCTTTCCAATGGTCACATTGACTTTTCCTGGGGAGCTACCAGAGAGAGAGCACTAGTGACAGACCAAAGAGATACTGAAGTCTAGCTTGGTGGGCCAGGGAATAGTTTATTGGGTTTACTTACAAGATTTTGGGTGATGCCCAATAACCACATCACTCAAAAGTCCCCAGGATGATGGCTCCCTACAGCTGCATGGATGCTGTCTCTTATACACATCTAGATGTGTATAAGAGACAGGGCTTATAGTAAGACCCTGTCAGAATGAAAGAAAGAAAAGAAGGGGGGAGGAAGGGAGGGAAGGAGAGAGGGGCTGGAATATCAGCTAAGGGTCTAAGGGCTGTCTCTTATACACATCTAGATGTGTATAAGAGACAGGTCTAGGGGTTCTCCTATAAAGGAATATCAACAACCGCTCTGATCAAGACCATGCTGTTTATACTTAAGGAACAGAAGTCCACAACACCCACATTCTTTTCTTGGTTTTTGTTCTGTATGCTAGAACATCCTTGTGCCGTAGACTTAATCCGGTGGCATTTGTGTGGCCTGTGATGCTTATGGAAGACTCTGCCAAGTGCTTTTCTGTAATTGGAATTCTCTCCAGTCCCATCTGGCTCCCGGTCCCATAGCCACTTATAAAATCATTATTTGGAGGCTTATATTAATTACCAAGTGTATGGCCTATGGCAGGTTTCTTGCTAGCTAGTTTTTTCATCTTAAATCAATGTGTTTTTATTTATCTATGTACCGCCATGTGTTCCTTGGCTTTACCTGCATCCCATTACATGTTGCTCCTTGGATGGCAGTCTGGCATCTCCCCACATTCTCCTTTCTCCTCTTGTGATCTCTCTTGGATTTTCCTGCCTGGCTTCACTAAAGGAAGCACACCATGTGTTCACTAAAGGAAGCACACTGTGTGTGTTCACTAAAGGAATCACACCGTGTGTCCAGCCCTGTCTCCATGAGTGAAGTATTCAGCCTCATGACCTGACTGTGAGAAAGGCTCACCCATCCCAACTCCATTCCTCCATGTGCAGTGATGACTCCTCTTCCTTCCTGTATTTCAGGCCCTTGTGCTGCTGGTGTTGTGGGGATCAAGATGCCTCGTTATTGCTTATTTGGAGATACCGTCAATACCGCCTCTAGGATGGAATCCACCGGCCTCCGTAAGAAGGGGGATTGCTGTTTTCCCTAGAGAACAGAGATTCTCTCTTCTGGGAGACACACTTGTAGAATTCACTGCATGGTGCTGAGATGCAAAGTGTCAGTGAAAGGCAGACAGATCCCTCACAAGGGCTAGACTTGAGCCTGTGTTAACAGATTCCCATGTTTAATTTTGTTGTATTTACTGCTGATTGTTTTAGCCTTTTTTTTTTTTTTTGGTCCACATGCAATGAATTCAGGAATGTTCTAGCTGCAATAGCCATGAACTTTAGCATAGATCTATGTAAACTGTGTGGTACCCAATGGGAAAGATATGGACCAGACACACCCTGGATCAGATTCATCTTTGCTGTTTATTTGGTTTTTCTAGAAACTGGTTTTAGCAAAGTAAAGGTGTCTAGGAATTTGTCAATGCACAAAGGTTTCAGGTTCCTCCAGATTGGATTAATCTTTGGGATTTTACAAAGGCATATGTTGGCAAAACTGAGGAACCATGCACTTCATGCAGTAGATGCTCTATCAATATTAATGATAGTAATAAGAATAAAAATGTATAGTAGCAGGAAGAAAAGCCATGGTAGGTGATGTTTAAAAGCTGATGAAAACAGGACCCAGGGTAGGATTTTGGTAGTTAGACTGGCAATCTGTTCTTAGCATGTACCACAAAATCAAAATATCAAGAAAAGAATGAGGTGGGGGGGGCGGGGTCAAACAGACTTAGATTGAAATGAAAACTGTGCTAAACATCATCGGCATATGTTGGGGGGAAGTTACTCCATTCTTCAAGGCCCCGGGAAGATGAACACAGAGAGTGAGATGACAACCTTGTTAGGGGAATTTCTGGACAGGACTCGGATGACGCAATGTTAAGCACTTGGCAGTCCTCTGGTCCGTGGAGAGTGTCCGCTGTTCCGACCACTGTCATGGCCTGTGGTGTGGCTGTTGAGCATCCATCAGTGAGCCTGTGGGTGGGAGTCCCTCATCACCTGTTTTTCAGAAGGATAATGATGCTGCCAAGGAGGAAAGTTTGAGAAAGCCCAGAGCCCAAATCTTCACCTTGTTCACAGCACCTTAGCTGTTTACTGGAACTTTAAACTGTAGGCTGCTCAGCTAAAGCCCAAGCCCAGGCTCAGCATGAGAAGCTCCATCCAAAGCCAGGTCCAGAGTTCCCACTCTGAGCTGGAATGAGACTCAGTGGACAAAACTCTGGAAGTGACAACATTCAGAACCCTAAAAACACAGTGCCAGACCCTTTTCCCTACGTGGGTAGTATTTTCTCTTCTCACTGATGCTGTTTTTAAAGGCCCACTCACTTAAACAGACATATATGTTTCTCCGTGATGGAGAACAGGTGCCTAGGATGTTGTTGACACCGAGAGTCAGAGAGAAACAAATGTGGCCATATCAGATTTTAACGTGGGGAGATTTTCATTGATCTGGTTTGTGTTTCCAGCCTTGAGGATTCACATGAGCAGTTCTACTATAGCCATCCTGAAGAGAACGGATTGCCAGTTCCTGTATGAAGTGAGGGGAGAAACATACTTAAAGGTAAAGAGGCTGCAGACATGTGTGAGCAAGCACTCAGATACACGTGAGCCACGTGTGACCCTCCACCAAGAAAGTTAGAAAGACAAAGGTGAAGAACCTTTTTCTGTTCTCCCTGCAGTGACCTCCATCATCACTAGGTAAAGAGCCTCCGCCCAAGCATGTGAATCCAGAACTGCTCTGTACTCCAGCAAGGCCTTTATTCTGTGCTGTGACCAGTATGCTATAAACCATTGCTACCAGACAGGAGAGGTGGCTCAGAGGTTACAGCACTTGCTGCTCTTGCAGGGGACCCAGGTTCAATTCCCAACACCCACATGGTGGGTCACAACCATCTGTAACTCCAGTTCTAAGGGATCTGATGCTCTCTCTTGATCTCCATGAGTACGGCATGCACACAGTGTGCATACATACATGCAGGCAAAACACTCATACACATAAAGTAAAATGAATAAATCTAAAAATAGTTTAAAAAATCAAACAATATCAATGACAACAACAAAACACTGCTACCATTTCTTTCACATGTATATGCTGTTCCCAGTGCCCCCTTCCAACCCAAGCACTCAAACCAGTCAGTGTTTACTGGAGTCACAACCCTGCCTGCTCACTTTTGAGTATAACTTTCTTGACAGTTGGACCATTGGCTACCAAGATGTGGCCCCATAGTCCTCACTACTGAGTCCCTGTTAAACTGCAAGAGTCAAGACACCTTGCCAGGCCTCCTGAGACTCTCAGAGCGAACAGAACAGGCAGTTGTACTTTGAAAAAGCATTCTGATGATTGTGACACATAGATGTTTGAGGATCAAGGCTATAGGTTCTCCATGCTGTGTCTCACTTTTTCTCTCTTGTGTATGTGTGTTTGATGCACGTGCATATGTGAGAGCACACTTGCATGTATATACACTTGAGAGGTAGAGACCTGAAGCTGATATCAGGACTCTCCCTTATTCTTCAAAGCAGAGTCTCTCATTCAAAGCTGAAGCTAATACGGCTCATCTAGATACCCGGCCTGGCCTGGGGCTTCTCTGTCTTCTGAGGCTGGAGTTATAGATAGGGTGGACACCCACCCAACATTTATGTGGGGTTTTGGAATTCAGACCCTGGTCCTCTTGCCAGGATGACAAGCACATTAACTGCTGAGGCATCTCCCCCACCTTGCTTCTCACATTTCACACAGCCGCCCTGTGAAGCCACCACTTGTTCCCAGCCAGGCTCTCGGATGCTCTTTAAAAATTGTCAGAATCTTTTCACAATTAGTCTGAAGCCGGCAACTGACCAGACATTATGCTTTTGTCTCTAGGATCCATAAATTCTGTAGCATGTACATTGCAGTTGCAAATTGGGAAATGTTGCCTTTTATGTAAAACTGTCTAATAACACACTCAGTTTTTGAGTCTTCCATGAATATATTTACTAACTCAAGATCCTTCCCCGAAAATGTTGTTTATAGTCTTGTGAAAATGTAGATCTATGGACACTCATTCAATCTAGACACATCTGATCTCCTTCTCAGATGTGAAACTTAACAAAAATGGAATTTTTGTATGTTTCCATTCATTTCATGACCCCACCCACCCACCAGGAACCAAACAAATGTCACTTCCAGGTCCTTATTATGATACATGGATTTGTAATTACGCACCAAGATAATGAAGCTGTGGCAACAATTTTGTCTCACAACTTTGTTGTAAAGGGTTAAAAGAAAACACAGAGCTGGAGAGAGATGGTTCTTAACTGCCAAGTCTGGCCACCTGAGAGTGGTCCCACATGGTACAAGGAGACAACCAACTCCTGAGAGTTGTCCCCTGACTAGCACGTGTGTGCGTGTGTGTGTGTGTGTGTGTGTGTGTGTGTGTGTGTGTGCACCAGAGAACACCTCTGTGGAGTCTGTTGTCTCTCTCCCCTCCTCTGTGTGTGTCCAGGGACCAAACTCAGGTTATCAGGCTTTCGTGGCAGGTGACACATGAACTGTCTGTCCTGCTGTCCTCACCTTACTTTCTGAGGCAGGGTCTCCCTCTAAACCTGGAGCTCACTGGTTTGACTAGACTGACTGCTCAGTGAACTCCAGGAACCCACCTGTCCCTGCTCCCCAGAATGGGGGTTACAGACATATGCAGCACCCCGCTTTGTACTGGGGGTCTGAACTCACATCCCCATGCGCTCACAGCAAGCACTTTCCAAACAAGCCATCTCCTCAGGCCTGAATCTCTTCCTCTGTAAGATAGGGTTCTTAAAATGTCGCTATACTGTAATCTGAAATATTTTCTGGGGAAAAAGAAAACTCTATTTTGAAAACAGCCAATCTGGCTGGGCATGGTGGTTCATGCCTGAAATCCTGGTACTCAGATGTCTGAATCAGGAGAGCTGCTATGAGTCTGAGGCAACCTGGGTCACATGATGAGCTCCAGACCTAGCCTGAACCACAGTGTGAGAGCCTGTCTCCAGATAAATGAATAAGTTAAACAATTAATTCATAATAAATTTTAAAAAAACCAGAGAGGGAGGGGAAAGAAAAAGCAAAAAGGCCAGCCTGGTAGGAGACTTCTTAAATTTTTTCTAAATTTTGGGGATGTGTGATGTGCTTAAATACAGGCACTGCTGGGCAATGTGGGGGTGATGTGCCTCCTGGAACAGATAGATCGTTGTTGGGGCAGCAGGTAAGAACAGCACCTTCATGGGACATTCTTTGTCTCGCTAGGGAAGAGGGACAGAGACCACATACTGGCTGACTGGGATGAAGGACCAAGAGTACAACCTGCCAACCCCACCGACTGCGTAAGCTTCATGAGTGGCGGGGAGGGAGAGGAGCCGGAAGTCCTGAGTCGGGCAGTTAGTACACTATGCTACTTTGAGGTATTTAACCTGACAAGTGCCTGGGAACATGAGAAAGTCTAGAATGTTCCCTTCTTCAGCTGCTGAACTGGAGTGTCCAAAATATCTGTATCTTCCTAAGACTGACACAGAAAACACAGCCTCTGCTACTCTGGAGCGCTACATTTCTCTGCTAAGTCAGATGTGTGTACTCAGTGAAGTCACACCAGGTAGTCTTGTCCTATTGTCCCAGGGAGGCTCCACCTGGGAAAGGGAGAGGAAGGTACTCTGGAACTGGAAGAGATTGTTCTTATTTCACTGATTTTGGTTTCATTTTGTCTCACTGGCTCCGTTTCCTTCTGTCCTCCTAAGGGCTAATTTCTAGTTGTGCCAATGATAGAGTTGCAAGATGATAGACTGATAGATGAAATAGAGTACATGCTACATGAATATGTACACACACACACACAGACACAGACACACACACACACACACACACACACACACACACAGATGAGATGAGATAGAGAGAGAGAGAGGGAGAACGTCATTATGTAGCCCAGACTGGCCTCTACCTCTTAATCTTCCTCTGTCTCCCAAATGCCACCATGCCTTGCCCAGTTACATTTTAAACAGCTTATCTCCATTAAAATATACTTGATTTGCCAGGCGTGCTGACACATGCTTTTAATCCCAGCACTCAGGAAGCAGAGGCAAGCAGATCTCTGTGAGTTTGAGGCTAGTCTAATTTGCATAGACACTGTCTGAAAAACAAAGGTAGGAGGTGGCACTGGAGAGGTGGCTTAGTGATCAGGGGACCTGAGTTCAGTTCCCATTACTACATTGGTTCTGTAACTCTAGTCCCAGGGGATATGATCCCCTCCTCTGGACTCTGTGGGTACTGCAATACATGCCACCCCACCCCCATCCATACACAATTAAAAATAAAATAATGGGGCTGGAGAGATGACTCAGCAGTTAAGAATACTTGCTGCTCTTCCAGAAGATCTGAATGTGTTTCCCAACACCCGCATCAGATTACGATTACCTGCAACTCCACTTCCAAGGGATCTGTTACTTTTTGGCTTCCACAGGCACCCACACATATGTGGCCTACATTCATACAGACACAGAAATACACAGAAATAAAAATAGTGAAGATATAATCCTCTTTTGCTTGCTGAAAAGCTGGTTAAATTCTGCTCATGAAGCATCAGAAAGCTATGGTTGTGGTCCTGGCTTGCTCAGGAGAACATAAGGCAGCTTGGAGCTCACTTCATGCCCGTTTGCTTCTTACATGGGAGCTGGAGAGGTGGCTCAGAGGTTAAGAACACTAGCTGCTCTTTCAGAGGACTTGAGTCAAGAGGACCCAGGTTTGATTCCCAGCACTCACATGACAGCTCACAACCATCAGTATCTCCAGTTCCAGACACCTCCTTCTGGCCACCTGGACACCAGGCACACACAGGACAGTTCACAACCATCAGTATCTCCAGTTACAGACACCCTCTTCTGGCTGGCACCAGCACACATGGTACAAGACACACAAACAGACAAGGCACCCATACACTATAAACAAACAACAACAATGACAAGGATAGAAGGTGCTGGAAGCAGAGAGGCTCTCTGCATTTCCACTCCTGCCTCCTGTCTGCTGGTGTCCCTAAAGAGGAAGACACAAGCCTTGCCTAAAGCCACAGTTCTAGGTCTTAACACGGAGTCTGCATTCTCCCTATGATAGGAGGGAGATTTCATATCTACCTAGCAGGTTTCTGTTCTGAAGGTGACTCATGTTGTCCTGCCTCATTAGCAAGCCTTTAGCCCTCAGTCCTGTGGCTGTTGTGATGGCTTTGGCTGCAGGAGAGACCCTGTCATTCAGAGGCCTAAAGGCCAGACAGACGGAAGGTATAGAGGCCAGACAGACAGAAGGCAAGCTACTGGAGATGCCAAGTCAACCTGGGAAGCTTGGCTTCAAACTAGGATTGCCCAGATCTGTTCTTAACTTTGGAGACCTTCTGCCATCCTGAGCTCTCTCCAAACAATCCCCGCATTCACAGCTATGTGGGGAACCAGTGTGTTTCCAGGGCTATGTGATAAAGTCCTGACCTCCCCTCATTTCTCCTCCTGGGTCTCAGTGGATCCTCTACCATGTTCCCCAATTCTAGCAACATATTTGACTTTGAAAGCGAAAGATCCATTTCCTGTCTGTGATACATTACACTGCCACATGGCGGGGAAGACAGTTCTTTGGGGTCATCGAAGGCAATGATGATATAATGAAGATATACTCCCTGCATTTCCGGTGTGTAGCACAGACTAGGCATCCACTGGGTAAGGTCTGAAGCTAAAGAACATTTTGTGTGGATGGCTGACAACTTTCTCTCCCCCACCCACTTTCCAGGGAGAACCAACAGCGTCTGCAGGCAGAGTTTTCAGACATGATTGTCAGCTCCTTACAGAAAAGAGAGGCCTCGGGCATAAAGAGCCGGAGGCCCACACGGGTGGCCAGCTACAAAAAAGGCACCTTGGAATACTTGCAGCTGAACAACTCAGACCACGAGAACACCTATTTTTAGACCAAGGTGAAGTCTAAGAACTGATAGCAGCAACCTCCAATGTCCGAATCTGTGTTTTCCGGAGACCTTAACGGTACAAACAAGCGCTTAGGCTTACTGCCTTGCCTAAACATACAATTCTTCTGCAAGTCACACGGGTGTTCTGCTTTTGTTTTTTGTTTGTTTGTTTGTTTTATTGAGACAGAGTCTCATGGATCCCAGAATGTCCTCAATCTCACTGTGTAGCTGAGGATGGCTTTGAACTTCTAAGATCCTCCTGCCTCCACCTCTCAGTGAGATGTGTGTTCTTGTCAGTGTGATGGCCCTGTACTCCAGAGCTGCGTCCCAAGGTTGTCCATGGGGCATCAACCTGGAAAAGGGAGGAATATGCTCTACAGAACTCGGGTTTGTTCTTATTTTATTTCTTCTTTTGTTTTGTTTACTGGCTCTTTCTTCTGCACACATGAGAGAATTTTTTAAAAAATTGTCTCAATTGTATTTTAAGTAGCCTATCTCCATGATAGTGTGCTTAACTGGTAATTTTTGCAGAAATCATGCTGGATATTAGGAAAAATAAAAGTTTTTAGAGTCTTGTATGTGTTTCTACTGTCTGTTCTTCTTCCTGGGGCCACCAGCCATCAACTCCTGCTTGCTGAAAGATAAGTGGACCATGGAGAAATAAGGCAAGGCTAACATCGCTGCTCAGGGGCAAAATCCTTGAAGGTTGCTAACGCCCTCTGTACATGGGGAGATTATTGATTTAAAACAGTGGTTTTGCCTTGACCTGTCTACTTAGCAACATGTAGACAGACATTTCCTGTTCTGACCGCCAGGTCCCGAATAACCAACTCAGAGGCTGAATATTAATTATAAATGCTCGGCCAATAGCTCAGGCTTGTTACTCACTAACTCTTACATTTAAATTAACTCATATTTCTATTTGCTTTGCCACGTGGCTTATGGCTTGTTACCTCATTTTCTACATGTCCTGCTTGCTCGGCAGCTGGCTGACATCTCTCCTGACTCCACCCTGCTCCTTCCCATCATCCTTAGTTTGGTTACCCTGCCTATACTTCCTGCCTGGTTACTGGCTAATCAGCATTTTATTAAACCAATTAAACCAAGTGACAATTTTTTTAAGATTTATTTGTTATGTATACAATGTTTTGCCTGCACACCAGAAGGCACCAGATCCCATTATAGATGGTTGTGAGCTACCAAGTGGGTGCTGGGACTCAAACTCAGGACCTCTGGAAAAGCAGCCAGTGCTCTTAACCTCTGAGCCATCTCTCCAGCCCCTCCAGTGACAAATATTTACAATGTACAAGAGGATTATTCCACAGTAGCAAAATGAATGTGCAATGTGTCATGACAGATGGGGGTGTTTGTCAGGTCGGAACTTAATGATAGAGCAAGGATGAAGCCAAAACTCTTAAAATAAATTTAGAAATAGTGCATTCACCTTTACATCACTGAGGCCAAATTCCTGATATGGGTAACTGAAGGGAGAAGAATTTATTCCAGCTCATGGTTCAAGGGCTGTTATCCCTATGGTACCGAAGGGCAGAGGCCTGGCTAATACATCATCCTTGATGCTTTGCATAAGCTTGTGCAGCTTTTCCTATGCTCATCATGTAGTTATTCTATCTGGATGAATAATGTGCATAAATAATGAATTCATGTTAGTGAACCACCCAGCTCACAGAGGTTCAGAGTGACCCCATCTTGGCATCTTTGTCACCTCTACAGTCTCATGCTATCTTCTTTCCCCAGAGGACTTAACNTGGCCTTGGCTGCCTGAGCATCTACTATTTATATCTATTCCAAAATCCATTCTAGTCCTCTGCCTCTCAGCATAAGGCCTCAGATATCATCGTTCAAAGAACCACAACAACGAGAATTTTGAAACCTCTGAAATTGCACAGATCATAATTTCGCAGAGTAAGAAGAGGAATATGAGTGTGTGCGGCTCAGTTTGTGAAAGCCAAAATTACATTTTAAGTTTTAATTACTAGGACTAAGAGATCCATGAAACAAAAATGTCTCTGATCTGCAAGTCCCTTACCCAAGGACAAACAGTTTCTGAAATACTGGAGATGAGTGTTTATGGGAGACAGCAAGCCACATATTTTCGCTCTCCTAAACAAGTTTGTTTGACCCATCTGCACAGGATGTGCTTGATCACATGTGGGCAGGAGCTTCACAGGCAGGAAATACGTCAGGATGCATGCTTACCCCTGATTGGATGTAGGACAGAGGATCATCAGGATGTATGCTTACCCCTGATTGGATGTAGGACCATCAGGATGTATGCTTACCCCTGATTGGATGTAGGACAGAGGACCAGTTACATCGGGATGAACACTTCAAACCTTGATTCAGGGCCATATTTCTGGGGAATGAGAAATGGACCTGGCCAGAGCCCATCTACCTGGCCAGTATTTAATTAAAGCTTGCTTCAAATTTGGCTTTAAATTGTGGTAGTGGTCCTATTGTCAACAGATGGGATTAACAAGTTCCCTTCTGAAGCAGGCAGCTGCTTGCTCTCTTTCCTCTGATGTCTGAATCTAAAGGCACTATTGGACATGGCAGTCTTTAGCATGGTATGTTTTCATCTACACAAACGTTATACTTATTGTGAGTGAATGCACTCCCTTTTATGCAGTTCACTCTGTTTCTGAATGAAGCAGTCCCCAGGAGATTAGCGCCTGCCAGTCAACTTCCTGTACATGCAAAGTTGAATTAAAATCCCAGGCTAGGTACCACCTAGGTGATTTTCTCACTGGCAGTGCCCCATCTGGGCTCCCAGCCACCAGGTTCTGTGAATGTATAGTATCACTCTGCCTACAGCAATTNCTGCTACACTCCACTCCTGGCAAGGAAAGCTGTGTCTCATTGTTAATCTGTCTTCTAACACCTTGTTCCTTACACATCTCTCACACGGGCCAAAGTGTCAAATGACTTTGTAGGATCATAACTTTGTTTTACTAAATAAAGCATAAGTGCCTTTGAATTGAACTGTGTGGACGGAGACACTTTAAGCTGGTTCCCAGCATGCTTCTGTCTATTGCTAACATCTACTCCAAGAATCATCTAATTTGGCCTCACTCTGGATGACTTCTTGCATGCCCCTCCTTATTCTAAACTGTATGATTCCCTCTTTGAACTTCCAGAACACCCTGTGCTTGTCAATTACTGAAATTACTAAACTGCATTTGAATGGCGTGCTCACGCCCTGCCTGACCTAAGACTGTGAGATCACTCAGAGGACAACTTCTAGTCCATTCTTCTCTGGGTCCCCAGTGCCGAATGACTGACAGGTCTAAAGGACTCACCCAACTTGTAGGCCAAGGAGGCTTGAATGACTGCGTGTTTATCTGCATTTTAGCCATTTAGTACATTTTCATATTTAGTTGAGCAAGCCTGCCCATCTAATCATATAATTATATTACAAAAACAACAGTAAGAAACTCTAAGTATATGCTGCGATGTGAAGCCTTTGTATCCATTAGCTTTTGGTTGGTTTGTTTGGTCTAACTATGTGGTCCTTGAACCACCATGCCCAAGCCTGTATCCTTTATCTTTTGGATCTTCAAAACAATGCTATAGCAGTAAGAGGCAGCTATTATTCTCTTAGATTTTCAGACAAAGGGATGAAAAATAGACCCATATCAAAGTCATAGTCTTTAAAATATACTAATTTACCAAGCAACAGTTAAAGGCATCTCATCAATTGTGACACCCAGGCCCTCTGGTAGTCTATCACAGCCTCATGTTTCCTTTTTAGCTTCCCCCTCTTCTCAGTGTCCAGGAATTTGTGTATGAGTTTTCCTATTATGTACCATAACTAGAAGATCTGTGACTTGAGAAATTAGGCTATGAAGAAAAGAAAAGAAATATGGCGGTTGCTAGGAGGAAGGAGGTGTGTGGTTTACTGTTACTGTTGACATCTTGGTTGGCTTTTCTGGTGATAAGGACTGAACCTAAGGCCTTGCACATACTAAGCAAGCACTCTACCCCTGAGCTGCATCCTCAGCCCTGCCCTGCCTTTAGTGTTATGTTAGAACAGGCTGACATGCTTTGCAAATGGGAAGGGTAAAGAGGGAGGCCAAAGATAGATCAGAGAGACTTGACCCTTAGACCCTAAGGCTCAGTAGTGTGCGGAAAGGGGAAAGAAGCTGGAAGGACCAGAAAGCAAGTGAGGGGGCGGGACTTAGATGGTGGGGAGAGAAAGCATCACCGGAACAGAAAGATGCTAAGTGGAAATCTAGGTAGTTGTCCATGGTTCTTAAGGGGAAGTCGTGGGGGTTCCCACACTACAACTTCTGCTTTCTCTTTGTAGTAGGAGGCGGGCTGCCTATTCAGAACAAAATCAGTGCCAAGGGAAGTTTGAAAACTGAAAACACTTTGAAGTACTTTGAGGAAGTGAGGAAGGTAGGCTGAGCAAGGAAACTTAATAGGATGGCTAAGTAGATTTTTCTTCATCAGTGTTCTGCTAGTGGCAGCAGACAGAGCAGCTAGCTGGATTCATCTGGATATTTTGGTGGTTGATGTCTTAGAGTTTTTGTTGCTATGATAAAATACCATGACCACGAGCAACTTAGAGATGAAAGGGCTTATTTTATCTTATGCTTCCAGGTGTCAGTCCATCAGGGACAGAAGTCAGCAGGAACTTGAAGCAGGAACCTGGAGGCAGGAACTGAAGCAGAGGCCGTGTAGGACTGCTGCTTACTGGCTTGCTTCTCATGATTTGCTCAACTCACTTTCTTATACAACTCAAGACCACCTACCCAGGGGTGGCAACCTCCAACCAGTGTGGGCTGGGCCCACCCACATCAGCCATTAATCAAAAAAACTGCACTACATACTTGCCAACAGAAAATCTGGATGGAGACATATTCTCAATTGAGGATCCTCCCTCCAAGATAACTCCAGCACATGTTAAGTGAAAAACACCAGCATGGACAGCTGGGTTAACAATTGTGAGGCCTCCATAGGTCTGTTTTGATACACAGAGGTCTTAACCAAGCCCTAGGAACATGATAAGGTCAGTTCTGTCTTTTTCAAAACAAGCTATTTTGGTGCAAAAAAGTCAGTTTACAAAAAAAAAAAAAAAAAAAAAAACAAGTATGAATATAAAACAGAACCATAGCAAACCTTACCCAAATTCACATCACAAATAATAAGTGGCCTGGTGACTTGACATTTCTGTTTTTACTTTAATGGAAACACAGCAGTGACACATGTGTTTTATTTATTTGTACATTACATAAAAATCTAGAATTGCTTTACTCATTACCTTATCTCCAATAGTCAGTATAACACCTGATACACATTCAACACCAAGTGTCTTATTGATGAACACTATGCCATGACTTGCTTTTTTAAGAGAAAACACCTTCTTAGGAATTGTGCTCTGAGGTAATAAGATTCATCGGCATAAAGATGTTAGGGTCTAGCCTGGGTGTGTTTGTGGGTGCCTTGACTCTCAGCGTTCAGGAGTGTCTACATAGGAAGTTCCAGGCCAGCCAACGATACAGTGAGCCCTTGTTTAAAATAAATAAGTAAATAATGTTAGACTTCTTAAACTAATTTATAAAATTAACATTATCTCAACAAATACCAACCAAACTCTTATAGAGGTAGACAAGAGTTAATAAAGGTTTAATAAAAGTATAAATATGCAAGGGCAGACAGGAAAACACTAAGACAAGCAAACCAAGGAGGAGAAATATTAACATAGAGTGTAAAGACTTTATAGTTAAAACAACATGGTAGATACAAACAGCTGGATAGAAGAGAAAAGAAATAGAATCAGTTAAGCATAGAAATTAGTGCATTATAAAGATGGTGTCCCAAGTCACTTGGGCAACAATGACCTTTTGCAGTAAGTATGCTGAGGCAACTGTGTAGCCATTTGGAAAAGATAAAATTGTATCCCTCATGCATAAGAATAAACTTTAACAGGGCATGGTGCTGTACACTGCACACTTGTAAACCCCAGTGCCTGGGAGACTGAGGCAGAAGCATTGTGAATTTGAGGCCAGCCTACACAGCTAGACTGCATCTCAGATGAATAAAATCTCTAAATTCATCAGGAATATAAAAGTAAAGAAAGAAGCTATGCAAATACTGAGCTAAAACTTGGGTGCATGCCTGCTCAGCAGTCACATGGGGAAGAGCTTTAAAATCACCAACATCCAGAGAAATTAAAATTAAAGGTTTATCAATGTGACTGTGCATGTGTGCACAATTCTTCCTGGCAAAGACAATTGTAAAAAGCAAAGCTAAAAGGCAACTGCAAGCTCTGTATATGTGTATGTGCATGTCTGTGTATGTATGTGTGTTTGCACTTGTGCATCTGTGCTTTCATGTGTGTGTGTGTGTGTGTGTGTGTGTGTGTGTGTGTGTGTGTGTTTGCACACACTGGGAACTGAACCCAAAGCCTTGTTACGGCAGGGTCTTTACCACTGAGCTACATCCACAGCCCAGTCACTGCAAACATGTAAAACATTTTTTTTACACGTGTCACCAATGAGACCTAGCATCCCTCACTCAGAAAGATCTCTGCAATTTCAGGAACTAATGATCAAACAACCAGTAGAAGGAAACTATGCAGAAAGCTGTGAGCAGTTAATAAGAAGCACATAAAATGGCTCTTAAACATATGAGGGTGTGTTCAAGTTCATGGCTAGGGAAACAAGCTAAAGCAATACTGAGATGCCCACCTTTGCTTATGAGATTGACATACATTCTTCAGGCAAGGCCTGAGGAAGTAGGCACAGGGTCCAGCACAGTGCTGTGGAATGATGGGTATCCAGAGAAGCTAGCATAACTAAACTACACAGGTATTTACCTTTTGAACATGAAATATCACTTCTAGAGACTTACCTTGTAAATACCCTTTGATGAAAATACCTATCAATGAATAAAGAATAAAGCAGAAAGCTTGAAGCTAAAAAATATACTAACTAAATTAAATTTCAATAGGAAGTTTCAAAAACAGATTAAAGCAAGCAGAAGGTTGAATTGGTAAACCCATGGGTAGATTATTTGAAATTACACTGTTAGAGAAGCAAAAATTTAGAAGAATTTTTAAAAGTGAGAAAAGCTTGAGGAATTCCATGAAATGAAAACAGTATCTATTCTAGTCTCAGAAGAAGCCAAAGGACAACAATAATAAAAAAAATATTAAAGGCAAAAACTTCCTAATCCTGGGAAGGAACTGGACATCCAGATCTAAGCAGTTCAGAGTGTGCTGGTTAAGATAAACCCAAAGAAATCCACACCAAAATCTATTATAATAAAGCTGCTGAAAGTCAAAGGCAGAAATCTTAACGCAGTAGAGGAAAATCAGTTTTTTTCTAACCAGAGCTGGTGGAACTTCCTAGGGTTTTAAGTGGACTTACTAACAGAAGCAGACCAGAGGAGAAAGAATGACATATTCAATTGACTAAAAGAGAAGCTTCTGGGGCTGGAGGCCTAGCTCAGCGATTATGGTGATTTGAATGAGAAATGTCCCCATAGGCTCATATATTTGAACATGTAGTCTGCAGGCAGTGATGCTGTTTGGGGAGGTTGTGAGACCTCCAGGAAGTAGAGCCCTGCTGGAGGGAATGCATCACTCAGGGTTTATAGCCTCACCCAATGTCCTATCCACCACTCTACCCTCAGACCCTTCTGTATGTCACATGAAATACGATCATCCATCTTTCTGATCCTGCAGCCATGCTCTCTCTGCTTGTTATGATACCTTCCCCACCATGATAGACTCTGTCACTTTAGAGGGTTAGAGTCCATGATGGGAAAAGCAAGGCAGCGGGCAGCAGGCAGCAGGCAGCAGGCAGCAGGCATTGGGCAGCAGACAATGGGCAGCAGGCAGGAGACAATGGGCATTGGGCAGCAGACAATGGGTAGTGGGCAGCAGACAATGGGCAGCAGGCAGAGGGCTGCGGGCAGTGGGCAGTGGGCAGCAGGCAGCAGACAGCAGGCATGGTGGCTTGTTATAGAATATTATTTTAAGATGTGTTACATTTGTTTATGCTGTGGAACATTTGTTTAATGATGTAAAGCTGTGTTGCATTCTTTTATGTTGCATTTGTTTAGCTCTGTGAAGCTGTGTTACTTTGCCTGTCTAAAATACCTGATGGTCTAATAAAGAGCTGAATGGCCAATAGTGAGGCAGGAGAAAGGATAGAGGGGGCTGGCAGGCAGAGAGAATAAATAGAAGGAGAAATCTGGGAGGAAAAGAAGAAAGAACAAGAGAGATCAAGGAGCAAGAAATGAAGGAGCCTGCCACACAGCCACACAAGCAGACACAGAATAAGAAGGAAAGAAANGNTATATAGAAATACAGAAAAGTAAAAGACCAGAGGCAAAAGGTAGATGGGATAATTTAAGAATAGCTGACTAGAAATAAGCCAAGCTAAGGCCAGGCATTTATAAGAAAGAATAAGCCTCCGTGTGTAACTTATCTAGGAGCTGGGTGGTGGCCCCTTCAAAGAGCCAGTAAAGAGTAAAAATAACCAGCTGCAGTGGCTAGAACAGCAGCTGGAAGCTCACATCTTGAACCCCAAGTACAAAGCAAAGAAAGTGCATTTGAAATGGCCTTAGTGTCTCTTTACAGCAATAGAAAAGTAAACAAGACAGAGTACAAGGCCAACCTGGTCAACAGAGAGAGTCCCAGGTCAGCCAGGNCTACANANCAACACCCTGCCTCAAAACAAAGCAAACAAAAAAGCGTGACAGCATAAACCATTAGGGAAATGCAAACTAAATCAACAATGAGATGTAATTAAATAACTATTAGTAAGTAATGGCTAAAGTTTGACATAGATCATAACAAGTGTTGGCAAATACCTAAGGCAGTAGTAATATTCTTACCTGCTGGTGGAAGTGTAAATTGTGCAACCTCTTCACGGAATGAGTAGNAGAGTCTTTAAAGGTTTAACATATTCATCCTATAACTCATCCACTTCACTCTAGGGCAGTTTCCTAACTAATAGCCAATGTCCATACAGAGGCTTAGACATACATGTTAGAGAACCCTTAATTATAACAGCCAAACACTGGGAATAATTCATATGTTCATAAATAGGGTAAATGGTTCACCAGCTATGGTGGTANATGCCTGCAATCCCAGAGTAGGAGAGGAAGATGCAGGGGGATTGCTGCAAGTTTGAAAGCAGCAACAACAACAAACGTAAATGAGTAAGAAATGNTGGCATATGGACACAATGCTACATTGCTCAGCAATGTGCAGAAACGACTCCTGTGGGTCTTAGAGTGATAGTTAGGCTCCACAAATGCAATCAAGCNAAAATAGAAAAAGGACACACAATGCAAGATTTCACTTATGGAGAGTTCTAGACACTGCCAAGGGCACCCACTGACAGGAAGCAGATTCGTGACTCAGGATGGGAGAATGGGATGGAAGGTTGACCAAGAGAAACTGAGTAACTCAAAGCACAGGGCTAGCCAGGTGTGATGAGATACAGCTGCAAACCCAGCACTTGAGAGGTTGAGGCAGGAGGATCACAAGTTGGAGTCTTGCCTGGGCTGAATACTGAGAACTGCTCCATATCCCCATCAAAAACAACAGCAAAATATCCTCATGTATAAGAGTCTTTATCTTGATACAACAGCAATATTCATGTCCAAACACACCAAGTTATACTTTAATGTGTATAGTTTCTTGTAGCCCAATTACTATTCAACAATGCTGCTTAAAACAAAACAAATCCATTCCNCAAAACTCAGTATCAAACTTACTGGACAGCATCCTGGTGTCTTCAACAAATCAACAGTACAACAAATTAAAAAAGGAGTGACAGACTAAAGATGACATGACTTAAGAAGTATGTTAATGAACAGTCATATGTACTCCACTTGGACCCTAATCCAAGGAAATGAAATTTTAAAAATCTGCCTAATAAATGGAGAAATTTATAAACTGACTAGGTAGTCAATGTTAACTTTTACATGTAACAATGGTATTGCATATATGTGTGTATACATATACATGTATANTATGTGGGAGGCCAACTCCCACCTTTTCCAGAATTCCTATGAGGAGGAGAGAGGGATAAGAAAATATTAGGTAGAAAGATNTCGAAGAGAAGAAAGAAAGAAACACAGAATAGCTTCGGGAGGAGCTTGGTCAATACCCAATGGCCTTTTCCATTTATTCAAAAGNGCTTTTTATAACAATGCCAAGGGGCGGGACAAAAAAAAGTCCCCCTTGTTAGATCAAAGCACACTGCACAGCCAAGTGTAGACCCTTCCAAACACCTGGTAACCACACCTGTGGTCAAATCATCCCCTTATGCAGCCCTGCTGGGTAAAGTAAGCTCAGATTCTTGAACCCTGAGTAATTTGGGCCTCTACAAATGTCCCAGTGCTGAAATCAAACCNAGGGCTTTGTACATGGTAGACAAGTGCTCTGTCCCTGAGGTGATCCCTAGCCTTTTGCTATTATATTTTTAGAAAAACATCCTCACTGTAAAGGGAAGAGGATNTGAGGCATATTAATAGATGAAAANCAGCCAGACAATTCAACTGATGTGTACAGTACAAGGGCTTTGTGCCAGTGTGGCTTAAGATTCAAGATTTCCATGATAAAGCTGGATTTTCATAACTTGGGCTGGATGGGGACACACCTGTTATCCCAGCATGGGACGTGGAATAGGAGGAGTCTGTCCACTGTCAGCCTTGCTGCAGTTATTTATCCCCTTGCAAAGACAAATGACAACAGCCACCTAGGGAAGGAGGGGTTTGTTTGGGCTCATGTTCCAAAGCTTGAAGTCTTTAGTGGAAGAAAAGGGCTTGGGAAAGAAACAGGATTGAACTCGGGCCCTCATGCTTACGCAGCAAACACTGGCAGAGCCACCTCCCAAAGGCACAGCTTTTGTTTCTTAGGACTTCCTGAGAGAGAGTGCAAAGCCACATGAGGGCTGCATTTGCATTTGTAGTTGGGCTCTGGTGACTCTGAAGGATAGGAAAGAGTGTGCCTAGCAAGTAGGATGTGTTTAGCTCAGTTTGGGGCTTCCTGGGTATTAGCAAGCATTTCACAGGCTGGAGACCACTAACAGGATGACTTGGATATTGTGAGTCAAGGGTGGTTGTCCAGAACTGGACCCTGACAAGGGAAGCAGCTGGCATGGAGGAACTTAGCAAACTGCCCACAAAGAGGAACTGGAAGAGTTTAGCTGTGACTTCAAAGCTGGGCCAAGCAGCACTGAAACATTACCCAGGCATCCTTCAAACAGGGGAGGCTGAGACAGGAGGATTGCCAAGAGTGTGACACCAAGCCTGGGCTTCATAGTGAGTTCATAAACAGCCTAGGCTACAGAGTGAGGCCCTGTCTCAGAAAACCAAAACAGCTAAGCTAAACAAAACAGAAAAACCTATGCACTGGAGACTGTCATTATGATAGTTATACAGGGAGAAAACAACCCTGTGGAACTGTAAAGTTACTTAGTAGTTAGTGGCAAAATGAAATTTTGAAATAGTATGATGTTACCCCAAAGCCATGTACTTTTACCACATTTCACTCAGCAAAGTAAGAGGAGGGAAGGGAGGAAATAAAAGGGGGTGCCCAGAAGCTGGAGGGATGGGTCAGTGGTTAAATCTCATACTGATCTTTCGGGGAACTCCAGTTCAGTTCCCAGCACCATGTCAGGAGGCTCACAACCTCCTGTAACTCCACCTCCAGGGAAATCTGGTACCTGGGCCTCCTAGGCACCAACACTCACATGTACATACCCACACANAGACACACAGACACACACATAATGTAAACTAATAAAAAAAATTCAATCTAAAAGACAAAAAGGGGAATATCCAATCTTGTCACACTGTCAAACGTTATCTACAAAGTTCATACCTAAGAACAAGGAAATCAAGTTACAAAAGAAAATCTCTACCCTACCCCCACCCTCCACACACCACCACACACTGCTGCACCTCACTGCACCACCACCCCCAAATCTACTGTGTGAAGTAAATTTACCATTTTGTGGTATGNTGCATTCAGAGCTGAACTTGGCCTCTTGTGACCACCTAGTGGGCTGAGGATTGGACACATCTCACAGTGTCAACAAGGGGTTTCTGAGGCACACAGAGAACCTCCAAAGGCAAAACTTCACCTTCATCCTCNTAAGCACACCAGAATTTCCGCACGTGAAACTTGGTCTGTGGTGGCGAAGTTAGAGAACAAACTGGCTGTTTTACTGTCACTCAGAAAGGTAGAGCCATCTCTCATGGGAGGGTGGAGAGTCTAAAGCCGTTCCCTTCTCAGAGCCAAGTGAGGCCATCATTCAGACTTGATGGCCCACCTCAGTTGCATTCCTCTTACATACAGCACAGGGACCCCACTGTGTCGGGGTGCTCTAGGGAAAAGACAGAATTCATTTTAATTTTACCCTGAAAGCCAAGCGTGGTGTCACTCCTGTAATCCAAGCATTTTGGGGGCTGAATCAAGAAGATCTTGAGTTCACAGCAAGCATAGACTACGGAACAAAACTCTTAATTAAAACAAACAAACAAACAACAAAAGAAAACAGACTTAGCTTGATTTCAAGGGCTATAAANATGTGCCTGTAACTCAAGTGCCTGGAGAGTGAGGGGTAGAAAGACTAGCTGTGAATTCCAGTCCATCATTTTCTGCAGAGTGAGTTCCAGACTACAGAGGGAGATATCATAAATAAAAACAAAAACAAATAAAAATCCAACAAGCT
>LZPO01087263.1:73679-86297 GCA_001675575.1 Neotoma lepida | reverse complement strand
GNAANTNNANCCNNGNNCCCCATGGATGTTAAAACACACCCTCTACCATCGAGCCACCCAACCCAACTCTCGACATTCGAGAATAATCCTCTTAATGGAATGAATGGCAAAGTCGGATTGTCACTAGAGAGAGACAATCAACCTCTCTGAGACTCAGAATGTAGCACATTCCTTCGTAAAACTGGTTCTTCATCTGGCCNGCAGCCTTGCAGGGCAAGACTCCAGAAGTCAGTATTTGCAGCATGCCAGATGTGATCAGATCTATGGGAGCCAATTCACCCTGATACACACCCAAGTCTGTTCCCAGACTCATTGTGAATTATTCATTAGAAATATAACTGTCAGGCTGACTGGGTGCTCCTGTAGCCTGCTTCAGGCATATTNTTCCTGCTAGCAAAACACACAGGAGATGTTATTGGGTTCTATGTCTGGGGGTCTGACTCATCTGTCCTCAGAAGAACCTGGAATCAGCCAGTGAGAGCACCCGTCTGGGTGGCACTTGTCGGGTTGGGCCATCTGACCTAATGGTGGGCATCTGCCTAGCCCCAAAACCCAGCCTCACCAATGTGCTCTTACTATCCTGGATGTAATTTAGTCTCCTTGAGGTGTCACGGCTGACTACTGGTTGAGTCCAGTCTCAATGGATGCTTTAACTCTGAGTTTACTGAGGTGAGTCTCATAGTTGCTCCATGGGCTTATTTTTAACATGGAAGTTCTTTATTACCTTTTATTCTTTTAAAGACAAGGTATCAATGTGTAGCCCTGGCTAGCCTAGAACTCATTGTGTATACCAGGCTNACCCAGAACTCAGAGAGATCTACCTGCCTCTGCCTCCTGAGTACCGGACTTAAANTCATGAGCCACCACACTAGCATGGTCGTGTTGTCCTTAAACAGTATTCCAATTGCTCCTGTATGCTGAATTTTTAGCTTTAAAGGGTGGCTAGTGAGGTATTGCTAGAGTTATTATGTTGCTTCTTTGTACTAGAGCAAAAGAGGAACTTACTTAATATTATTTTAAAAAAAGAGATAGAGGTAGTGAAATTATGGGGAAATGTTTGTGTAAAACAAAGCTTATAACTCTGTGTCCACACTGTTTCGGATGTTACGTGACATGTGTCAGTCTTTCTGGGGGAAGTTGTGGAAGTCTTTTGATTGAGGTTTGAGAACAGAACAAACAAATCCCTGAGAGAGACTGTCCTGCTCCATCAGTCTGGCAGGTGCTGCGGTGGGCCAGCATGAGGGGCTGACCAGCTATTCAAGCATTATTCTCCTCAAGATTCTCTGTAATCTCAAGTGACCATCATCTTAATTCATAATTTGAAATCATGAATCAATATACAGGGCCAGTGAGACTGCTCAACCAGAAAGGCTCACGGGGCCTGAGGATGGCCTGAGTTTGATCCCAGGGACNCATAGAGGGTGGAGAGAGATACCCAACCCCACTCTCCACAAAGTTGTCCTCTGACCTCAACTGTGTGCTGTGGCATGTACACTCACATACATCAGTATACTATGAATTCCNTGTGAGTGTGTTCCCATGTGTGGCCTTCCAGTCAGGGTTCCAGTTTGGGATTTAGATGGCCATNTAATCAAGAAAGAATTGTGCTAGGCCCGAGGGAGTGGATGTGATGACAGATGAGACTCACCTCCCATTCCAAGGAGCTTGTGATGGAGACTATTGGACCAAACACACACAAATATGTCTCCTTAATGAGTGCTCTAGATGAGGTGACTCAGAGTACCAAATCTGCCAGGCATGGTGACACACACCTTAATCCAGGACTCAGGAGGCAGAGGAAAGATGATCTCCATAAATTGAGGCCAGCCTGGGCTACGCAGCAAATTCCAGGCCAACCAGGACTACATAGTGAAGCACTCTCCCCAAAATGGAGTGTAGGGTGGAGGGAGGGGGGAAGACACAGGCCAANTCAGGATGAGGCCAAGCTGATGTTCAAGGNGGTAAAAGAGAAGGACCNTTTTAGATCTGAGAAATCTCCAGTCGTTCCCTGCATTCATGTCTTGTTTCTTTTTTCTTTGGAGCCTGTCCTGGAACTCACTCTGTAGACCAGGCTGGCCTTGAACTCACAGCGATCCGCCTGCCTCTATCGAGTGCTGAGATTAAAGGTGTGTGCCACCACCACCTGTTTTTGTTGTTTCTTAACTNTTCTTCAGGGCCANTGNNCATGTGNTCCAGCTTCACACAAGNGTGCCCTANNGTGCCTCGCTCCAGCTGCACCCCACAATATCTTGTTTTCCACTTCTGACTGCAGACCTTAGCACGGNGGCTCTTACAAGCNTGCAAGAAAGGGCTTTAACNCTAGGCAGGGCACCTTATGACTATGTAGGACAGGAACAGGCAGAGAAATGTGCCTCTGTCCATCCATGTTTGGAGTTTTGTNTGTCTGGAGATGATGTCTCACTGTGGAGCCCAGGCTAACCTCAGNTGCACAGTGATCCCCTGTCTCAGCACCCCAAGTGCTGGGGTGACAGGAGTGAGCCACCGTGACCTGTTGNTCCTGTCCCATCCTNGGGATGGAGGCTGCAGAAGCTTGTTCCACACACGTCCACAGCAGGGCCCAGTCAGATCAGTCAGTCCCCAGCTGGGTGGACTCACTGGTTCCCCTCCTTCTTCTGCTCTCCCATNTCCACATTCTATTCCCAGGGAAAACTTGCCCAAACATCTCTCCTCTGAGCCAGAGATGTGAGCTTTGATCTCTGCACAGAGGCAAGCTGAACACCTACCATTTTCTTGCCCGGACACTGCAAAACTCACAAACCAGTTATTTCCTCNGTAACTCTGATGAAGACTCAAAGTAAGTCTAGAAGCCAGAGAGCAATTTCCTGGGGGGCCCTTGTAGGAGGAGAAGGTGTGAGGAATCACCGCACACAAGCTGGGTGCACATGAAAGAGGAAGGAAGTACATCAGTGAACCTGACCTCAACCCAATCCGAACAGAATAAACCTCAGTGTTGTTACTTTATTTTCTGTCACATATCCACCTGCTCAGTCTCTTTTCTTTCTCCCTTTCT
This sequence comes from Neotoma lepida, assembly GCA_001675575.1. Lineage (NCBI taxonomy): Eukaryota > Metazoa > Chordata > Mammalia > Rodentia > Cricetidae > Neotoma > Neotoma lepida. The sequence continues at coordinate 83,266 of LZPO01087263.1, read as the reverse complement.
CTCTCTAAAGGGCTGATGCAGAAGGCCAACACTGTCGCCTAGGGTTAAAAGCCATTCACTCTTCCATAAAATGACATGCAAAGAAAATCAGGTTCTAAACATGAGAGTCAGCCAGACTGGTAGCTCATACCTGTAATACCAGCTCTCAGGGAGCTGAGGCAGGAGGACTGTCATAAGATAAAAGCCAGCCTGAGTTACATAGTGAGTTCCAGCTCAATCTGAGCTACAGAGTAAGATCCAATCTTAAACNAGAAGTGGAGAGAATGCATTTTAATTTTAAGGGTTAGGGTTTGTTTTTGTTTGTTTTTTCAATTGAAAATAAGCTCATACAGAATAGTAAAGTGCACAAGAAATGGAAAGAGGGCATTTGAAGTTTGTTTGTTTCATGGAAAATATGAAAACCGTTGGAAGTGCCCCAGCTTTTATTAAGAAAAGAAAATTCTTCTCCTTGTAAGGTAACTTTTATACAGTCTGACAAATGATCTACAACAGCCATATTTTCAGTTTTGAACGAGTTTATTAAGTAGTAAAGGGGGATGCAGAACATCATGACATCGGGTGCTCAAGCCATCCTACAGAAACCAACTGGGAAAGCCCCATTCAGGCGACCAGCTACAGTCCCAGGCAGAGAGTTCCCTCNGCTGAGGCTTCCAGACAAAAGAACAAATAACTGATAGAGACAGCATCATCAGAGTTGATGCTCAGGACGTCCTGCAGAAACTGGCTGGGAAGTTGAGGTGTCAGCTGGACTTCAAATTGAGCTTTCTCTCTGTGGACGAACATCCACAACTGAACTTCCAGCCCCTCGTTTTCACTGCAGGCACCTTTATGTCTCAGGATAAATAATAGTGACCTTGGATGGAAATGGTTTAATTTCTAAGCTGTTCTGAAGGACACTGGGTTTTTATTCCTGGGCTGTTTTGCTGCTCTCTGCGCCTCACTCCCCGGCCCCNGTCACAGANTGAGGTAGGGAACCTATCCCCAAACCTCGGAGGACTTTTTGAGACAAACATGTTTGGATCTGAAACGAGGTCAGGGCAACCCTGATTCTAGGTCCAGCTTCTCAGTGAATTCAAAGGACACACAACAATTTAACAATATGACGCACATGACAGTAGCATTTCAATGAACTCAGATGTGGATCCAGCGTGTTGATTTTGAGGGTGTTGCTGTGCAACAAGCTTGAATCTAATCTTCCGTTGCCACAATTCTAAAGAGAACACCAACACACTTAGCACTTGCCTCTTGGGCTAGATAGACGTAAGCAGAATGGCTGAGCCATCGCTCAGGCCTCTTAGTTATGTTTGCAGACATAATTACAAGAGTGAGGTTAGGCCAACCTCTATGAATGAATTGATGTCTGAATAAACTTGCTTTTCATTAGAAAGATGAGCACAGAGCTGAGGATTTTATGTCTTGGAAGGAGGAGGCTGAAGGGTCAGAATTTCAAGGTCTTCCTGGGCAGTATATGAAGTTGGAAGGCAGCCTGGGCTACATGAGGTCGTCTCAAANTACATAAATAGGGCTGGCGAAATGNCTCAGTAGTTGAGAGCACTAGTTCCTGCAAAGGACTTGGGTTTGATTCCCAGCACTCACATGGAGGCTCATAACCATCCTTAACTTCAGTCCCAGGGGATCTAACACCCTCTTTTGACCTCCAAAGGCACCAGGCACACATAGGCACCAGACATGCACATGGTACATGGCCATACATGTGATCAAAACACTCATAAAACTTAAAAAAGAAATCACACAAATGAGAATCCTCAAAGAAATATCATTTTGTGGGGGATAGCAGCCCTTGGCAGAGGTGGGCAGATACGCTCTTTGCTTTCAAGAAGCTGCTGAAACAAGATTAGGGTTAAAAGGACACAGTATTTTCCCCTACTAGTCCACTTTCTCCCACAGCTGCCCCTGCATACAAATGCTCTTCAATGGTAGAAATGTATGATGACTTAACATGCTTAGGAAGTTGGAAAAAAATAGTACAGACACTAGAAAACAAGAAGGAGCTGATAGAAACCATGGAATGAGTGAAGTCTATTAGGGGCGGACTAAACCCCTCAGATATGAGATCAATTCTAAATGCATATCCTGTGGGTAGTAAGCTGGTTTTAGTGAATTCTCCTGAAGANAGGTGTCTTCATGTGGAGGTATGCTGGTGTCAGAGAAGCTGGCTTTTGTNGTCAGGGAAGCAGGTGGCTCCAGCAAGAGTGAACTGAGCCCTTGAATGCTTCCCTTGCCTGAGCCAGCCTCAGTGTGCAGNGAAGGGTTTTGGAGTAAGATACATCTCAGTGTGTTTAAAGGACAGAGCAGAAAGAGAAGAGACCTGTGAGTTCACTCGCCTTCCCTCTTTCTTTCACGGTTCCTGTTTTGTGATTTCTCCCAGCCTCAGTTTTTGTGGTAAAGCCAGCCCTGCTTCCTCATTTCCAGAGGTGGTGTGTGTGTGTGTGTGTGTGTGTGTGTGTGTGTATGTGTGTGTGTGTGTGTGTGTTCATATCAAGAGGGAGAGAGGACAGGGAAGGGATCAGCTATGGCTTCTGGACTCAGAAAGAAACTTGGAAAATAGACTATATTTGGGAAGGAATTTTTAAGTAAGGTGTGCACAGTTGCTAGATTGTAGCAGCTCAGCTTCATTAGCAGTTCGTTGTTGCCAGGATTGAATAAGAGGTGTGTGCATGTGTGCCTGCATGTGTGTGCATGTGTGTGTGTGTGTGTGTGTGTGTATGTGTGTCTGTGTCTATGTCTGTGTATGTGCTGTTGTTTTGAGACTATGCTCTGTAGCCCTGGCTATCCTGAGACTAAAGGCTAGCCTCAAACCTGCAATTATCCTCCTGCCTCTGCCTCCTGAGTGCTGTGATTACAGTCATACGCAACCCTGTGAGACCTACCAGGAATGTAATTCAAAACTTCACTTCCATTTAACCTTTCGTAAAGGCCTTCTGCTTGCGTCTGATTTCAGATATTTGCAATTCCAGCAAATGGGAGTCTGAGGCAGGAGGGTAGTGAGTTCTAGTTCAGCCTGAGTTAACAGTGAGTCTGTACCTCAATCAATCAGCAACAACAAAAACCCCTTCTTCCCGTGACCTTGTTCGTCTTCTGGTTCAGTGTGCATGGTGATTCTTATCTAGTCCAGAATCCTAACCAGAGGATGGTGCCACCCACAGTGGGTGGGTCCTCTCACCCCAGTTTATGAAATCATGAAAATCCCTCACAGGCATGCNCAGAGGCCCATCTCCCACNTGATTCTAGATTCTGTCAAGTTGACAGTTAACATTTACCATTACACAGATGTACCCCGCCATCCTGGACTCCTTCCACAGTTATTTACTGAGCATTGACTATATCTGATGAGAATAAACTGTCTCTGGATTTGAGTGGTTCGCCATGTAGGGTTAGGTGTCAATGAGTGGGGACAGTGGCCCCTGTGAGGTGGGACAGTTTCCTGAATTCTCACTAACCATTTCCACACTGTTAGCCTGTTAACAAGAGAGGGACTATCAGGAAGAAATGGTGGGTTCGCACCAGAAGGGCTGACCCAGTTCCTGGCAGGATGGAGAGTTAGAAGTACGGTTTTGGGGTCCCTAAGTGTAAACGAATTTCTAAATGGTCTTGTTAAATAAAACATGGAACCAGAAATAGGGTGAAAATCTGACAGAAATCAGAGGAATTAGGAACAGCTACCAGGTTCACCTCACCAACGCTGCTGCTTCCAAAAGAGTGAGGGACTTCCTATATCTCCACGTCTATATCCCTTTCTGTTCTGTTCTCCCATTGGCTCTCTCAGCCTAGCTACATCACTTCCTGTCTGTCTGTATAGACCTCCAGAATTCTATGGTTGATGTTGGGATTAAAGGCGTGTGTCTCCANACTTGACTCTGTTCCTAGTGTGACCTGGAACTCACAGAGCTCCAGACAGACCCTGCCTGCTAGGTGATAGGATTAAGGGCGTGTGCTAACATTGCAAGGCTAGCGGCTGACCTTGTTCCTCTGACCCTCAGATAAATTTTATTGGGGGACACAGATAAAATATCACCACACCCGAGTGCTTGGACTAGTAATGTTTCAGCTAGACACCAGCACAGGAAATGTATGGTGAGACCAAGAGGCTGAACTGAGGAGTTCATTTTTAAAGTGTTTATTTTGGGATAGGATCTCAATAAGGTGTACTCAAAACTGAGATCTTCCTGCCTCAGCCTTCAACTGGGATGACAGGTAGGCATGTGTCACCATGCCTGACCATGCCTGGCTTAAAATGGAAATCTGTCTCTGTCTCTGTCCCTCTCTCTCTCTCTTCCTACTCACTCTTCTCTCTCTCTCTCTCTCTCTCTCTCTCTGTGTGTGTGTGTGTTTGAAGACTGAGGTCAGCCTCAGGTGTTCTTTGGGATGCTGTCTACCTTTTTTATTTATTGATTTTCAAGACAAGTTTCTTACTGGCCTGAGGCTAGACTAGCCAGCAAGCTCTGGGAGCCACTGGTATCTACCTCCCCAGCACTGGGATTACAGACACATGTCACCACACCTGGCTTTTACTTGGGTGCCAGAGATCAGATTTAGGTCCTTATGCTTGCTTGGCAAGTACTTCACTGACTGAGCCATGTCTGCAGCCTGGAGGATAGAAACCTTTAAAAATAAACACTGGAATGTTGGTTGCACCAGGGAAAGGTACAGGCTGTAGTTGAGTGACATCCCTCATGGCTCCCTTTTCCTGCAGGGATCTACTATGCAACTGCATACTGGCTACCTGATTCAAAGACAGTGGAAGTCAAGAATGGACTGGACAAGAGCGGGGATGCCTACGGCTACTTCAATGACTCCATTGAAGACACAGGTTGGGGCATCCTGGAGCTTAAAGCTGGGTATGGTGCTCAGACCCTGAGCAATTCCATAATCATGTTTCTGGCTGGCTACCTGGAGGGCTACCTCACTGCTCTGTAAGTACACCATCCCTTTGCTTTGTCCAGCAGTGGCCCCTGGACCCTGGTGTGATGTGTTAAGAGTGGAAGGTAGCCACTCTACCAGTAATCATACCTGCCTAAGAGACTCAAAGTGCCCGTTCATTGTCATAACACTTNTTTCTTGACATCTTCCACTTTTAGTTAGTTTGTTTGTTTGTTTGTTTTGTTTTGTTTTTTGGAACAGGGTTTGTGTGTGTGTGTGTGTGTAACCGCTCTGGCTGTCCTGGAGCTCACTTTGTAGACCAGGCTGGCCTCAGCTTTTGGTGGGTGACAGGCACTTTTCCTGCAGCCATCTTCTCAGCCACCAATTCTTCGTTTCTTATGAAACCCTTTTGAAAGATGTGAAACCATTTTTGAAACATTATGCCATTCTACTAGTCATTTGCCATTGGGTAGAAAGCAGATAAGGTGTGGAATGACATCCTGAGAAGACAAAGCAGGGAAGATTTATTAAANGTAAAATGTAAGGGGCTGACGAAATGGTTCAGTGGGTAGCGGCAATTGCCACCAAGTCTGACAGCCTGAGTTCAATCCCAAGGACCCACAAGATGAAAGGACAACTCTCATAAGTTGACCTCTGACTTCCTCACATATACCATGGCACACTCACTTCCCTACACACACCATAAATGAATGAAGGAATGAAAACATAATGGAGATTGTTCAAATTAATAAAATGTAAGAGCGTTTATTTTCTTCCATTTTGAAACAATACTTCCCAGTAGACAAAGAGGTTTAAATGGAAATCTTAATGAGTATACTGTAACTATTCCTCCTAAGTCTATTGTTATTCAATCCTGGTGTCTCTGCCTTGTCTTATAAAAATAACAAGTTGATAATTCAATCACCATCCTTAAGCTTTTCTGGAGATTGAAGCAGGGTCTCATGTATCCCAGGCTGGTCTTGAACTCATGAAGTCAAGGATGACCTTAAACTTCTGATCTTCCTGCCTCCACCTCCCAAGTGCTGAGATCATAAGCATGGGCCACCATGCCCAGTTTCCTGCTGTGCTAGGATCCTAACCAGGGCTTCCAGTACTCTACCAACATCAAGCTACCAACTGAGCTGTGTCCCCGGGGGGTCCAGTTTGTTTGCTTGAAACAGGGTCTCATTCCATCTCACTCTATAGCTATGACTGGCCGGGTATACTGAGTATACTGGCTAGAGTCATTAGAGAGGAAGAAGCCTCAGCTGAGGAAATGCCTCTCAATTAGTGATCGGGGGAGGGCCCAGCCCACTGTGGGTGGTGTCATCCCTGGGCTGGTGGGCCTGGATTCTATAAGAAAGCAGACTGAGCAAGCCAGGGGAAGCAAGCCAGTAAGCAGCTCCCCTCCATGGCCTCTGCATCAGCTCCTGCCTCCTGGATCCTGCCCTGTTTTGAGCTCCTGTCCTGACTTCCTTCAATAATGAACAGCAATGTGGAAGTGTAAGCTGAATAAACCCTTTCCTCCCCAACTTGGTCATGATGTTTCATCGCAGTAATAACAACCCTAACTAAGACACCTGGGATTCATTAAGCAACCCAGGCTGCCCTCAAAGATGCAATGATCCTCCTGCCTCAACCTCCTGAGTGCTGGAGAATTACTTTACAGAGAAAAACCTTTAAAGGGAGCAAAGTTGCATCTTATTCAGTCACATCACATTTGATAGGAAACTGTTTTTCCACCTTGGCTTGCTTCTTTTATTCCCTGTGACCTAGTTAGGTACAGTTTAATCTAACTTTCTGGGGGCTATTAGACCCTCATTGTGATAAGTTAAGTACGGATCTTAACTTTGTGCTGAGCTCCTGAAATGGTATCGGTTATGGCCTCCGGCTCCTTTTTTGTTATTTAGACCTAAGTGCACCATATGTGTGCAGTACTTGTGGAGACCAGAAGAGGGCGTCGAGAGCCCCTATAACTGGAATTACCATGTGCATGCTGGGAACTGAACCCAGGTCCTCTGTGCGCTTAACCACTGAGCCATCCCCCCAACCCTTTGAAATATTTTTAAAATGTGTTTAAAGCTGTATTATATGTGTAAATCCAACTTCTAGGCTCCCCTCGGACTCTTTGTGCACTTCCTCCTCCACTGAGTTGTGGCTGTGTTATTTAACTGAGTTGCAAGTTTGGAGAAATAATTCAGACCGAAATCGTTTGAATATAAACAGATAAGGTTAAGTTCTCAGTGACATGTAGAGAGGCACTGAGGGAAAGCGAGTTCCAAGGGAGCAGCTTGGGTCTGTGGGAGGCGCTAAGGATAAAGGCATCTTCCTTGGGTATTTCCACCAAGAGCCACTGTTGGAGAGAGCCCACGGGGTCTGACAGGCTTCTGACTGGGTGTGTGATGTCATTCTCATGTTGTGACATCTCACAGCAGACACCGGGTGGGTTAGTGCTAGGGTGTGGGGTTTTTTAAGTGTGTGTGTGTGTGTATCATGGCATGCATGTGCAGGCTAGAAGACAGTCTGTGACGCTTACTTCTCTCCTTCTACCGTGTGGGTTCTAAGAATCAAACTCAGGTTGTCAGCCTTGTTGGCAAATATCCCCACTTGCTGAGCCATCTCACCAGCCCTGAACCTTCATTCTAGATATAAAGCATTTATCTTTGAATGACCTTATTCATTTGCCTGCACCACTACCACCAAAAAAATCCATTAAAAGCATGTCTGTAGTAAACATGACCTTTTTTTTTTGTCCCTTTGGGTTTTTTTAAAACAGAGCTCACTATGTAGCTCTGGCTGTCCTGGAACTCACTATGTGGACCAGGCTAGCCTTCAGCTCACAGAGATCTCCCTGTCTCTACCTCTCAAGTGAGTGCTGGGCTTAAAGGCATGAACTACTGTGCCCAGCTGCTTAATTTTATTTTTAAAAAAACAGCTATGATTCAATAACTACAATTTCTTTTGTTTTTAATTGATCGGCTTTGTTTTGTTTTTTGAATTCTCATGTTTTGACTCCATGTGTTGTTTCGCTTTGTTTTTTGTTTTTGTTTGTTTTGGCCTTTTCTTATTGTGAAAGGGTCTCACTCTGTAGCCCTGGCTGTTTTGGAACTTGCTATGTAACCCAGGTTGGCCTCAAACTCACAGAGATTCACTTGCCTCTGCCTCCCAAGTGGGATGATGTGGGCGTCGTGGCTGCTACAAGTGACCTGTGAGAGTTCTGGAAGCATAGTACGCAGAGTCCCAGGGAACAGACATCCAGGAACTGCTGCTCAGGATCTGTCGTCCTGTTTACTGAAAGGCAGACNCAGGCAGGAATCTCAGTGTGAGGATGAGTTTAGATGACCTTTGTGCTCAGCACAGAGGTGTAGAGGGTTGGCTGCTTTCACAGTGATCATGCATGCTTCAGACCCACACTTGGCCAGAAGAGAGCATCAGATCCCTCAGAACTGGATTTATAGGTGGTTGTAAGCCACCTGATGTGGGTGCAGGGCACCAAACTCAAGTCCTTTGTGAGAACAGGAAACAGCCCTAACCACCAAGCCATCTCTCCATCCTCCAGTGATGTCTTCTTGATAAAGTTTCTTAGGATTGTATCCCCAGTGACTCACAGCTCCATCTCTCCCCTCCTCCATCTGTGGGAGCTTGAGGCAGGGTTCCTGTCTTAACCACATTTATGCACCCAGACACCTGGCTTGGCACTTCTGCNGTAGCTGTTAATTACATGCTCATTAGGTTTAATTGAATCCTGTTGTTGCAGCTGATGAATCAGAAAGAGCATGCATTTCCATATGATACAGCAGGTNGTAGCCCCAGNCACGCTGAGNTTCTTNCTTTGTTTATGAACTTGATTGGGTGGCTGCCTAAGAGTTGTAAATTCAGTCTCTGGTGTCTCCCTGACGATCTAAAGTTAAGTGGGCTTGGATGGGTCATTAATAAAATGAGGCATGAAACCTTTCTGGGGAGAAAGGGGAATGAGGATGTGGGGCCCTAGGATGTTCCCTCTAGATGTTTAAATAAAGTGGCTAAAAAAAAATGGGGTGTCCAAGGCAGCTACTGAAGCCTCCTCCTCTGCATTACAGGAAGGAGTGGATTCAATGGCACACACAGACGGGAGGGACAGAGATGGGCACAGTGCACTCTTCGGTGGAGAGTGTTTAATGTGTTGACCCAAGCATTACTCAGGCTGGTAAAGTTTGCCAGCACCGTGGTCCCAATAGACTAAGCAAACAGTCCATCTCTTGTGTTTGGGCTACTGTCAAGAAATGCCTCAAGAATTTCTTCCACATGCCTGGCTTGCTGCTCTTGATGTTAGAAACTGAATATGCTTCCAGGTCAGATCCATAAGCAAAGGCAAAAATTAAGCTAGAACCCCACCCTCAAAAATAGCTAATGAACTATACTTGTAAATATTTGGAGCTTAGTGAGGACCATTGACTATAGAAGACACTGTGTCCTTGGATGTTATCACAGATGGCTGCATAGTGCCACTGCTCACCTAGAATATCTCTTCACTGTTTGAATGTTAGAACAAGAAATAAGTAAGTCTAGTCATGGGGCTGGAAAGATGGCTCAGAAATTAAAGAGTATGTACTGCTCTTCCCAAGGACCAGAGTAGCTCTAGCTCCCTGGGATCTGATGCTCTCTCCTGGCCTTCTCAGGCACTGCACACACACACACACACACACACACACACACACACACACACA
>LZPO01087263.1:20347-65802 GCA_001675575.1 Neotoma lepida | reverse complement strand
AAATATAATTTAAACATTTTTAAAGAATAAGACCCTAGTGGTCTGCAGAGATGGCTCAGCAGTTAAGAGCACTGGCTGCTCTTGCAGAGGACACGAGTTCAATTCCCTGCACCCATAATTGGGTTCTCAACATGGGTGACTCCAGTTCTTAGAGGATCTTGTGCCCTCTTCTGGCCTCCTTGGGTACTGCATGCATAAAGATGCCACACGTCACCAATCAGTGCTCAGTGCTGTTGTGTGTCCTTTCACAGCCCTTGACAATGTTCCAAGTTCAGTTTCTCAATGCCGTCGGCGACCTGCTGGACCTCATCCCCTCTGTGTCTCCCACAAGTGACAACAGCATGAAGGTGTTTAAGAGATGGGACATGGGCCACTGCTCTGCCCTTATTAAGGTGAGACCCAGAGCTCCTGTCTTCTTCCCACCCACACGACTTTTTATTTGCATATACTAATTAGACATCATAACCAGTGCCACTAATCACATTTTCAACATANATTTTTTCCATATGTCTGTNGCTCATATATAGCAAACCTCTCCCCACCCCTGGCTGGCTGCGGACCACTGCATAGGTCCTCTGTGATATTAAAGAACCGGCAGGAACTTGGATGGGGGGATGAGACTTGATGTTCCCTAGTTCTTCCACAATTCTGCCTNTGCTGTATACATGCGCTATTCCTACCTTCCAGATTCTTCTGTTTTACACTTGGCCATATTTTCCAATAACAAAAAAGCAATAATAGCGAAGGAGATCTCTCAGCAGGTAAAAGTCTCCTGCTGCCAAGACTGAGGACCTGAGTTCAGCCCCTGAGACCCACATGGCAGAAGGAGAGAACTAACTCCCACAAATTGTCCTCTGACCTCCACATGTATACCATGGCATACTCACATCCACAGGAACACATACACATGCTCACACAAGTAAATAAATGTAATTATTTTTAAGAAGAGAACACCATAAATATAAGTTGACACAGTCCCTGAGGGCCACCCACATGTATTATGCACCCAGTTACCGTATGCCTGCGCTACTAACTATGATTTTAACTGCAGGTCCTTCCTGGCTTTGAGAACATCTATTTTGCCCACTCCAGCTGGTACACATATGCAGCCATGCTCAGGATCTATAAACACTGGGACTTTAACATAAAGGACAAAGATACCAGAAGCAGCAAGCACTCCTTCAGCAGTTACCCAGGTAAATACATTTAGTGGGAGATCTGAGGANGTTNTCAAATANAACTTGGGTGATCTGAAGTTAGCTGGAAGGAGAGACGATATGTCCACAGCTGGGGTACAGTTGGCTGTTTAGAGTGTTGTTTGAAGAAATAAAGTTGTCTTATTTGATAGAATGACACAAGGGGGTTCACGGAGCTGCCAAGTACTTTGCAGATGGAAGTAGATGCATCTGAGTTTTTGTCAAATGCCAAGAGAACACTGAGGTGTCTGTTTCCCAGGCTGTGTGGTGCTAGCGGAGGAACTCTCCTGCCTTCTGTATCTCCGTTTCCCTCATTCACAGCAGTGTGCCCAGTACTTCACCTGGCCTGTGATCCCTCGTGCATGGCTAATGGATGACTGTGTGTAGACTTTCAGCCTTTGCACAGCAGACAGGAGAGCCGAGAATTACAGGGAATTGCAGTATCATTGCATACCATGGGTCCTGTCTTAGTTACTTTTCTGTTGCTGCAATAAAATGCCCTGGAGAAAGCAGCTTAAGGGAGGAAGGGTTTAGTCGGCTGACAGTTTAGGGTGTAGTCCATCGTGGCATGGAAGTCCTAGAGGCAAGGGCTTGAGGCAGCTGCTCATCTATCCACCGCCAGGAAGCAGAAAGAGATGAATGCTCCCATTCAGCCTCCTTTCTTTGTTTATCCAGTCCATGACCCAAGCCCAGGGAAAGGGGCCACCGGCTTTTAGGTGGGTCTTCCCACCTCCATTAACCTGGTAAAATAATCCTTCACAGGCTTAGCTAACCGAATCTGGGTGATCCCTCACAGGTGTGCCCAGAGGCTTGTCTTCTGGTGACTGAAGATCCTATCAAGTTGATAATCAGTAATTAACCATGACAGCTATAAAAGTTTATTTGTTTGTTTGTTTGTTTGTGGGTTTTTTTGTTTTGTTTTAGTTTGGGTTTTGGTTTGGTTTTTTGAGACAGGGTTTTTCTGTGTAGACCCAGATGTCCTAGAACTTACTCTGTAGATCAGGCTGGCCTCACAGAGATCTGCCTGCCTCTGCCTCCCAAGAGCTGGGATTAAAGGCGTGCGCCACCACCACCCAGTGAGCTATAGAAGTTTATTAAACTTTAGGAGTAGCCCAAAGAGGAAGAGCACCACATCTGCCTTGTGAGGAAAGAGCAGTTGACACTTGAGATGAATTGTGGCTAGAATTAGAACAGCAGAGAGAAATGGGAAGTCTCAGAGAGGAGAGCTAGCAAATGCCAATACCTAGAGGACAGTTGGGGATTGTCAGTGAACAAAGGCCAAGGATAACAAGACAGAGAGGACACAACTGGAGTGATCAGTGGGCATGTCGAGAGGTGGGGGCAGAAATGTGGAGCCAGTATTTCCAGAGCCCCAACTTCTTGAGAATAGAATACAGATTTAGGGCCGGGCATAGTGGAGCATGCCTTTAATCCCAACCACTCAAGAGGCAGAGGCAGAGGCAGGCAGAGTCTTGTGATTTTGAGGTCAACCTGGCCTACATAGAGAAATCCAGGTCACCTAGGACTACATATGAACCCTTTATGAAGAAAGGAAGGAAGGAAGGAAGGAAGGAAGGAAGGAAGGAAGGAAGGAAGGAAGGAAGAAAGAAAGAAAGAAAGAAAGAAAGAAAGAAAGAAAGAAAGAAAGAAAGAAAGAAAGAAAGAAAGAAAGAGAAAGAAAGAAAGAAAGAAAGAGAGAAAGAAAGAGAGGAAGAAGAGAAAGAAGAAAGAAGAAAGAAAAAGAAAACGAAAGAAAACAGAAAAAGAGAAAGGAAAAGAAAGAAGGAAAGAAAGACAGAGGGAGAAACAGAAGGAAGAGAAAGAGAGAGGGAGGGAGAAGAAAAGAGAAAAAAGGAAGAGAGAAATAGAAAGAAGGCAAAAGAGCAAAGGAAGGATAGATAGATAGATAGATAGATAGATAGATAGATAGATAGATAGATAGATAGATAGATAGACAGACAGACAGACAGCTAATGAGATGGCTAGCTGGTAAATGAGCCTGCTGCCAAGCCTAAGGACCTGAGTTTGATTCCCAGGCCCCTCATGGTGGAAGGAGAGAACTGACTTCTGCAAATTATCCTACGACCTCCACATGTGCACCATATGTTATGTGCTACCACATATGATAAATAATTTAAAATGTAATTTTAAGCATTTTTAAAAGAATACATAAGTCAGTACATATAATACAGAGACCCTTCTAGATCATATGGGTCTGATATCTATGGAGCTGAAGCTCCAAAGACAACAAAAGACTTCTAGAAGCAAGGTCTTGCTGTGTGGCCAGTCTGGCCTCCATACCCCTGCCCTGACTCCCTAGCCATCACCCCTTGGGCCACCACACCCAGCACAAGAGGCATTTTCATCCTCCAGGTATTTTTTCAGGAGCCCACAGAACAATGTAACCCATGTGTCCTCTAATTAAAGAGCTCTGTTTTCAATAGGAGCTAGAAGACTGAGTTGGAGACAACTGGCTGATTAAGGGATCAGCCATGTTGGATTCATACTGTAGATGTGAAATCTAGCTTTGGCATGAAGCTGGCACCTTGGGCACTGACTAGTGTTCTCCTCTGTGGAGAACACCACAGTGGTTGGGTGGAAGAGAAGTGGGGTGTTAGTTTGGGGTTGAAGGGTTGCGATCTGTATATTCCATATAGATAGCTTAGTAGCTAGAGTACTCACTGCTCTTTGTGAGGACCTGGGTTCAATTCCTAGCACCTACACTGAGCAGCTCGCAACTATCTGTCCCTTCAGCTCCAGGGATTTAGTGCCCTCTGGCCTCTGCAGCACCTGCACACAAGTGCTGCATACATATAAACTCATGAAGGCACACACACACACAGAAATAAAAACAAAGATTTTTTAAAATGTATTAAGCCTTGAATATATACAGGTTCTATTTGTCAATTAAGCCATAATAAAACTTGAAGATGGAAATTAATTAGAACATAAGCAAATGACCTAAGATAATAGTTCAGATATTTATGTTAAAAGTAAACAAAAGCAATATAAAATTTTAAAAATTCCTGAGTCAGAACGTACATATCAAGTCATGAAGCAAATACTCAACACTTATTGGAAATGATGATGACTGGGATGGTCTAGGCTCCTTCTGCAGATTCGGCTATGTTGGACATTTCATATGGTCATTTCCCAGTGTGCTGTGCTCCTGACCGGGGGTTTTGAAGTGGCTATTGAGATGATGATTGTCACGGAGCTAGGCATGGTAACTCAAATCTCTAATCACAGCACTTGAAAAGCTGGGGCAGGAGAATTTGCTGTGAGTTTCAGGCCAGCCTGGGCTGTATAGTGAAACTCAAGATGGACGGGAAGGAAGGAAGGGAGGGGAAGGGAAAAGAAAGAAAGAAAAAGGGGGGAGGGAAGGAGAAAAAATTACTATGAGAAACCTGAGAAACTGTGCTGGGCTGTAGTTCTGTCCTGTAGTCCTGGTAGGTGGGAAATGAAGCAGGAGGATCAGAAGTCAGAGGAAACCTCTGTTCACAGTGAAACTCTGCCTCCAACAACCACTAATAAGCATTTTCTTTGAAGTTTCTGAGCTTGAATGCCTGTTAAACTGTGCTCAACAATCCCCCAACCTGCTCCTTAAATGACAGTGAGCTTCAGGTTTTTCAACAACAACAACAAAAAAACGAGCTAACATAATGCCACTTTGTAAAGGTGCACACGTCTGAGTGTATTTATTCATCCTTGATTTTCTGTTAAATTGTTTTTATTTAGTAATTATTATTAAATTTTTGGCAAGATATTTATGATGAGGAGCTGGAGAGATGGCTCCCCAGTTAGCACTTGCTGCTCTTGCAGAGGACCTGAGCTTGATTCCCAGCACCCACATGACAGCTCACAACATCTGTAACCCCAGTCCCAGGGAATCCAATGTCATCCTCTGCCCTTGTGGGCACCAGGCACACACATGGTGCATACACACATAAAATAATGAAAAAAAATCTAAAAAAGTATGATGGAGAGCAAGAGAAGCACAATGTTTAATAGTACAAAATGTACATTCTGGTGACACATAGACGAAGTTAAAATAAAAAAGCAGTGACAGGAATGAGTAGTTGGCTCAGCAAAGGTACTTGCTACCAAACCTCGTGACCTGAGCTCCAATCTCAGGACCCACAAGGTGGAAAATAAGGTAAATCTTTTTTTTAATTTTATGTGGATGGACGTTTTGCCTGCATATATGTCTATATACCACCTGTGTGTCTGGTGCCCATAGGGGCCAGAAGAGGGTGTCAGATACCCTGGAACTGGACTTACAAATGGTTGTGAGCCGTCATATGGGTGTTGGGAATTGAACTGGGTCCTCCACAAAAGCAACAATTGGTCTTAACCACTGAGCCATCTCTCCAGCCCCCTAAATATTTTTTTAATAAAATAAAATTTAAGTTGAAACACAAAAGACAAGCTAAGTTAGCCATGCACTGGGGAGAAATCAGTATGACAATACCACATGGGGACAAACATTGCACAGGTGAAGGGACAAGGCCAGGAAGAGGGGAGGTCAGTGTAGGACCCCTAAGACGACATGTGGACACGACCTAGACAGAGATTCGCTTCAAACTAACTAGCTCATCAGATGTGAAGAACTAGAGGGCTAACCTGAAGTACAGAAAGCTGGTGCAGCCCTTCGGGTATCTGGGACCACCCTAATGCTTTCTAAATGGTCAGTCTGTNTATATAGGTAGAACACAGTCGTCCGTCTTCCANAGGGAAACAGAATGTCAAAAGAGACCTCAAAATTGCTGTCACTCATCATGGCATTATGTGTGCCCTTTCTCCTCACCTAGCCAGAATCCTGTCAATTTAGTGTGTGTGTGTGTGTGTGTGTGTGTGTGTGTTAACAGAAGACATCTTGCCCTAGTCAGTTTTCTTTTTACCATGCGGGTTCTGGGGATTGAACTCGTGTTGTTAGACTTGACTTCAGGCACCCTTACCCACCGAGCCATCTCACCAGACCTATGGCAGGAATCCTTAAAAGCTAATTACCTACAACAGGTGTATACCCTAACACAGGGGAGTAGAATGAACAATATATGCCTTCACGCTGTCCGTCAATATAACNGAGGGATTCACTTAGCGCACTTCAGCTTGTCAAAGCTGATCTCATGCTCTGTGTTCAGCAAAGCCTCCATTAGCTCTATGGAGACAGGGCAGCTTGTGTGCCTCTGGCAGGGAGGGCTAGTGCAGGGCTTTATCTTCCACACGTGTCAGTTGTCAGACGAAGCAGACCATGACATTTCAGAATATTTCTAGTGAGGGACAGAAAGCTCTGGAACAGTGGTTCTCAATTTTCTTCATGCTGACACCCTTCTGTGCAGCTCCTCATGTTGTGGTGACCCTAACCATAACAATATTTCGTTGCTACTTCATAACTGTAATTTTGCTACTGTTATGAATCATAATGTAAATATCTGATATGCAGGATGGTCTTTGGAGACCCCCATGAAAGGGTCCTTCAACCCCCCCCAAAAGGAGTTGTGACCCACAGGTTGGGCACTACTGTGCTAGACTAAAGCTGCTCAAGGGCTGTCTCTAGAGGTCCTAAAACTGTAAACAAGTATTTTCTTGTAGCATCACCACCTATAGGGACAACTTTATGTAACTCAGTGGGAGGCAATAAATCCCTTGCAAAGCCAGATTTGTCTTTGAAGCAGCCTCTGAGGGGGCCAGAGCAGCTCTGAAAGACCGCCTACCACATGAGAGAGGAGCACCACAGGGCCAGAGGTGGCAGCGTACAGTTTCCTGTCACATGGTCCATCCCCCAGCCCTGGCCAGAACTGAAAAAGGGAGATGGCACTGCCCTGAGAATGAGGCCAGCAGGTGACCTTGGCAAGTCTGAGGCTTTGAGCACATCCTCTGTGATAAAAGTTGCTCCAAGTCATGTTTCACTGATATGACAGCTTGGACATGAGCTGCAAAGAATAGACCAAGGGCCAACTGAAGGGGTTTGCTCTCCAGATCCATGCAATGGGCACAAGTTCTAGAACTCCTCATATTAAGCCCGTGTGTGTGTGTGTGTAGGGAAGCTAGAAAAAGGGTCCCAGGCAAAGAGACAGGTAGTAAGGGCCCATATGAGTCCCTCTCTGCACTTGGAGATGACTGTGCTAGCCCAGGCAGTCTTGGTCAACAGAAGGAGATTTAGAAATTTTCTAGAAAGATTGTTTCTACACTAGACACCAACCAGGAACATGATGTCTAGTGTGATCTACCTGGTTAGTCACAGGGTGGCAGGAGGAGACATAGATGATTCTAAGGAAGGCATTTCAAAGCCGAGTTGGTATGTGTATGGGCGGGGTGGGTCTTCAGCCCAGAGCTAAGGTTAGTGTTTAGATCAGCAGTACTTGCTTGGCACACCTTGCTACACCTTCATCATTCTCAGGACATTGCAGGGTAACCGCTACAGGCCATCATGACAAATTAATGAAATGACTGATAATTATTGGAATTATTTGAGTGTTAGCACTTAAAAAGNTTAAATCTGAAGCTGGGTGTCGTGGTGTTTGCCTGTATTCTCAGCACTAAGCAACAGGCTTAGGAGTTCAAGGCAGCTTGGGCTACATGAGACCTTGTCACAAAACAGAGCAACAAAACAAACAAAACAAAACAAAACAAAAACAAAACAAAACAAAACAAAATCAACCAGGTTGATGGAAACACCGGATTCATGGCAATTGACTTCTCCTTTAGGTATTCTCATTTAAGTATCTGGGTGATGTTTTCCAGTTTTATACACAGCATTAATCAGGTTTTCATCACTATAATGAAATACCTGGCCAGGCACAGTGGCACACAACTTCAATTCCAACACTCAAAAGGCCGAGATCTCTGTGAGTCCCAGGCCAGCCAAAGGTACATAGAGAGACTCTCTTAAAAATAAATAAACCGAAAAAATGTATAAAAATGCCAGGTAGTGTGGTGACGCATGCCTTTAATCCCAGCACTTGGAAGGCAGAGGCAGGTGGATCTCTCTGAGTCCAAGCCAGAAGCAGGTGGATCTCTCTGAGTTCAAGCCCAGCCTGGTCTACAGAGGGAGTTCCAGGACAGCCAAGGCTACAGAGAGAAACCCTGTCTCAAAAAAAAAAATCAAAACAAATAAATAAATAGACAGACAGACAGATAGATAGATGGGAAAAAATGAAATGCCTGATAGTCTACTTATGAAGAATGAGTGGGTTACTTAGCTTGCAATTTGGGAAGTTGAGCAGCACAGTGTTGGCAAAAGCTTAGTTCTAAGCTACATTACATTGGTGGTGCAAAGCTAGAGCANTGTCAAAGTCATTGCGTCTCAAGCCAGCAACAGAGAAGAGGAAGGAGAGCTGGGCATCTCTTAGACTTTCTCAAGGAGACCATGAGAAGCATTGGTCAGCTTGGCCTCAGTGACAGGGTTCTCTTGGAANGCCCCACCTCCCCAAAGTGCTACTGTCCCCTCAGAACAACAGTAAGACCCTTGAGGGGACCCTAAACCGTATTGAAACTTGGGCATATATTTTAACTAAATTCATTCTTAAATATGTTTTGGTGCTACCTTAATCAAAATGAATTTTTTCCAATTGCTGTTCATCACATGTTTGTGTGTTTGTGTATTAGTAAGTCCTTGCTACATAACAGAGTCCTAAAAATTAGCAGCTTAACACCATACTAGTCATTTAGCATCTCATAGGTTTTGTGGACNGGCAACTCAGATAGGTACAGTGAGGAAAGATTGTCTGGGCCTCAGCTAGAAGACACACAGACTGAGGGCCTGGAGGACTAGAAATGCTGGTGACTTAACTAAAGCTTGGGGATTCCCAAGGGCACTCACGGGGCTGGTAGGGTGGCTGCCACTCCTTCCTCTCTACTTCAGGCTCTCCACAGGAGGGACTAAGTGTCTCGTGACAGGGTGCTTGGTCTCCACTAAATCAAGTGACACAGGAGAACGAGCT
Source organism: Neotoma lepida (assembly GCA_001675575.1). Classification (NCBI taxonomy): domain Eukaryota; kingdom Metazoa; phylum Chordata; class Mammalia; order Rodentia; family Cricetidae; genus Neotoma; species Neotoma lepida. The sequence goes on along the minus strand of LZPO01087263.1, from coordinate 56,660 downwards.
GGTCTGCCTATTGTGACCTAGCTCAGAAGTCACACACGGCCTCTTCTGCCACATTCTATTTATTAGAAGTGAGGGACTATGGCCAGATCACATTAAAGGCAAAAAACTAAGGCCTAACTTTTGAAACAAAAAGTGTCAAAGTATTTGTGGACAGTTCAAGGTCACCACTGTACCCTTCATTCAGGTGGCTGCAAGAGAGGAATGTGAGTTTGAGGCCAGCCTGGGGTACATAGTGAAACTCTGTCTCAAAAACCCAAAAGCAAACAAAACACTGTGTAGACAGTGATTTTTTTTTAATTTTGTTTTTGAGACAGGGTTTCATTATATAGCCCTGGCTGGCCTAACACTTGCTGTGGAGACCAGGCTGGCCTCACTCACAGGTCTGCACCTCCTTCACCCCTAGAGTGCAGGGATTAAAGGTGTGTACCACCTGCCTCAGACAGTATCTCTCTTTGTTACTCACTTCTCTGAGACCTTTCTATATTTGTTTATTGTACCTGTAGGTGTTCTCACACTACATGCATGTGTGGAGAACAACCAGAGGGACTCTGCTCTCTTCCTGTCACATGGGTCTGAGACTAGAACTCAGGTCTTCGGGATTGGGGACAAGTACATTTTTAACCCACCAAAACGGCTCTGAGTTCCATGAATTTGCTTCTCACCAGCCCAAGACTTCTCTAAATTATTACTGCTGGTAGATTTTGTAGATGCCTTGGGATTTTTTTTCTATACACNAGAGAATGTCATCTCTGAAGGACGTTTAACTCCTTCCTTCCCTTTGTACCTTTGATGACTTCCTTATCTTGAGGGTGATGGAGACTTAGCTGGATGAAAACCTTCACCCACCTCCTGCTGTCAGGAAACAAAGATTCGGACTTCAGCCACAGGTTTCATATTAGCTGTGGGCTCTCTAGTGATGCTTTTACTGTGATAACTAANGTCCCTTCTCTTCCTACTGTGCTGAGTGACTTTGTCAATGGATGTTTGGTTTTATTTTACCAAATCCTTTCTCAGCACCTATTGAGAGGAACATTGACTTTATTACCATGGTGATTGCTTTATATCTATTGATTTTCAGATATTAAGCCAGTTTAACATTCCTAAGTTAATCCTAATTATGATCCATTGTTCAGTTTATTTTTTTATTCAAATTACCAATACTTTGTATATCGAAGAGATGTACCAAAGGTATTTTTGTAATACCAAGAGGTATTGGTATGTTTTCCTTCTGTAATAATAGTGTTAGCACCAGAGTAAGTACACCTGTGTGTCCTAGACATAGAATTATTCCTTCCTCTTAAATCCTGTGAAGGAATCTCTAAGGACATATTATTTTCTCCCTTAATAGGATTTAAATAAGATTCACCAGTGAAGTCACTAAGCCATGGAATTTTTCTGGAATGTTCTTAGGAATTTAGTTTCTTTCGTTGTTACAAGCTGTAGTTGTATGATTCTTGAATTTATGTCTTTTGAGGATTTTTTGTTTCTGTTTCTTCGAAGGAACAGTAATAATAAATAGGAAGTTCTTTATAATGTGTCCTTGACATTTTGTCGTCTACAGATAACTGTGGTCATGTTCCTGGTCCTTCTCATTATCATGCTAGTTTGTATTGATCTTGTGCATTTGTCTTATTGATATTTTCCAAGAGCCAAATTTTAGTTCCATTCATTTGCTTCCTGTTCTTCGTCAAATCTTCTCCTTTATTATTTCCATTTTATCATTATTTTCTTTCTTTCTTCGTGCTCCACAAGCTTATATAACTGATTGTGATCTACCAGAGCAAATAGAACTATAAACTATTGACAACACCCTTTCCCAGCAGTGTTGANTGCATTGACAGCTAAGGTAATACATATTTGGGTTTAAGCCTGCCATCTTGACACAGTTTCTTCATCTCATCTGTCTTGTTTCTCTGTTCCTCACTCCTTGGCTAATATGAGCATTTTAACACAGTGGTCTAAAACCTTCTGCATTTGGGGCTGGAGAGATGGCTCAGTGGTTAAGAGCACTTGCTGCCCTTGTGAAGGGCCTGTGTTTGGTTCCTAGCACCCATGTGCAGCTCACAACTGCCTGTAGCTCCAGCCTCAGGAGATCTAACATCCTCTCCCAGGCTTCACAGACACCAGGCATGGACTCAGTGTACATATACATGCAGGCAAATAGTCAGGCACATAAAATAAGTAAATCTAGAAAATTCTAAGTTAATAGCCAGGTTGGTTTTCTGGCTATCTTTCTTTGTACTGCACTCATTGTCACTGCTTGCTTAGGGACTGTAGTATACACCTTTAATGCACAATTTCTTCAGGTTAATATTTGATTATATTTATCAAAACATGGGTAGGGGTGGGTATAGTTCAATTGGCTAAGTGCTTGGAAGTCTTAGGTTCAATCCCCTGTACCATATAAACTGGGTCTGGTGGCTTTTACTGATAATCCCAGAACTTGGGAGGTGGCGGGAGAAGGATCAGAAGTTCAAGATCATCCTCAGCTACACAGTGAGTTGGAGGTTATCCCAGGATACAGGAGGCCCTGTCTCAAATAAATGATAGAGATCTGGAAGAGTGATAATTCTTTGCTATTGTTTTCATATAATTTTTATATGAAACATATAATTTTCACATACATATAATTTTAACTCAAATATCTTCTAATGAAATTAGGATTATATATATTAAGTAAGATTGAAGTAAATTGCCAGTTTTTATATTTATATTTTATATTTACATTTATATTTATTTTATATTTGTCTATGTAGCTGGTGGCTTTTGTATTCTTTGTGTTTATTCTCATTCNGCTTGTTGAACTTATAGGATTTGTAAAATAATATTTTCATCATCTTTCAAGATTTTCAGCAATTACAGTTTTAAGTATTTTTCCATCCATCTCTCCTCTCATTTGGAGACTCCAGTTATGACTACTCTGCCTCCTAAGTGCTGGGCTTACAGATGTGCTTCATACCTGGCTCCCAGTGTTCTTCTAAAGACAGCACTGTAAATGGGTTAAGTCTTACCCATGGGATCTCGGATCACCTAAATTANCTCTTTCATGACCCCCGTCTCCATATATAGGAGGGGTCAGGACTCCAAACTTTTCCATTTTCAGGATCACGGTGCAGGGCATAATGGATGGGGGAGGGGAGCCTCATTCTCATTCTTAACCAGTGTTGGGAAAGAGTTCATTTCTTCCCACAGNTGGCCATTTTCTAGAACCTTCCTAGTGATTCTGATGAGAAATAGCATGGAGGCACACATCTCTAATTCCAGCACCCAGGAGGCAGAGACAGGCTAATCTCTGTGAGTTTGAGGCCAGCCTGGTCTATAGAGTGAACTCTAGGACAGCTAGAGCTACATAGTTAGGCTTTGTTGTGAGAGAGAGAGAGAGAGAGAGAGAGAGAGAGAGAAAATGGCATGGATGGGGTCTGTCAAGCCTGTGAGAATTAGACCACACTCAAAGTTTGAATTAATTGCTATAAAGCTTGTTTGTGTTCATCTGTTATAGAGTAAAAAGGAAAACAAAATCCTTTTTTTCTTTTTTAAATTCCCTACTGTGTGCCTGTGACTAAAATGTTGATAAACATTTGTCTCATACAGATTAGGTCATTACCAAGGGTATTTTATTTGATTCTTCAAAGACAGAAACAAATTGAGAGAAGTTAAATAGGTTATATGAATAGATCGAGGTCACACAACAACACGACTGAGTCCTGGGTTCAAACACAGTGTATCTACCTGTCAATACCCATGCCTCTTCCCAGAAATGGCTCAATTCACATTAAACCTGGAAATGGCTACAAGGAAGGGAACCATGAACTTAGCCTCCAGATTTGAGGAGCATTTGCTTGTAGACAAAAGCTGGAACCCGTTCAAAGTGTCTTTAACTGAATCCAGTAATGNTGNTCCCCATGAGACTGAGGCTTCAAGCTTAATTATCTGTAATGGAGGCTTTCTGGAACATTCTGAGTGTGCGTCACCAAGCGTGCATGTGTTCTCACTTTTCATTGTGTCTGCGGATCCTGTCTCCACCCAGAAACACACATTTACAAACCTTTTAAATGCAGTTGCCCCTCAAAATTTTGGGGGGAATTTGCTGAAAGTCCACATACAGTATCACCCAAGGGAATACATCTTCTTTAAGTGCCACAGTGATTGTGTGAGGTCAGAGGACAACATGGTGGGAGGGATCAGTTCTCTCTGTCCACCTTCCCATGGATCCCAGGGATCAAACTTGGGCCACTAGGCTTGTGCAGTAGGGACTTTTATCCACTGAGCCTTCTGGCTGACCCAAAAGGGCTTCTTTCCTATGCCCAGGCAGGGGTGTTTAGAACAGCTCCTCACTGATGCTGACAATGCTAGGACCAAAGCCCATCCTTTGCGACGGCAGCTGCCTGTGTGGTCCCAAAGTAGAAATTTTGCAATAGGCACACATGAAAATGAAAGCCCAGGCTTCAAGCCCTGGGAGAGTTTAGTCAGTCGTCAAGGTCCATAATGTGGTTACTTTCCTAGGTTATAAAGCTGTCTGTTTAATAGAAGTACGCTGTGAACATTTTAACATCCCGTAATTGCTTTTCCTAATTTCGTGTTACCTCTTTGATCTTGGAGACTCTTGTTGTAAAAGTAAAGTCTATACAAATGATTCACAAGCACANACAGGCCAAAGGCCCTGCCCTCTGTTTGGAAAGGCTTGAAGCCAGAGGAGGGAAGAAGGAAGAGGCACAGCATGACACTCCTTCCAAAGGATTACAGGCAGATTTTGTAGCACTTAATTCTGGTTTTCTTAGACTCCCTTTTGTGTGTGATTTGCCTCCTGTGGCACCATCCCTGGACAGGATGGCTTCTGTGGGTCATGCCTCTCTTAGTCAACCTCCAGAGCCTGGCTCAGAGAGCATCCTCCCTTTATACCTCCAAGAATCCCACTGTAGTTTGCATTCTCTTCCTGAAGAACTGGCCACTCACTGATTCCCTCAGCTCCACCCTGTCTAAACAGCTCCCTGTGAGTCACTTCTCATGTTTCTAATGGAGCTGTNTCGTTGTGTGAATAATCATTGTTTTCTTTTGCATGACTACACATCTGTTCCCATTACCTTTGTCAGGTGTGTGTGGCTGGGAGAGAACTGTATTCGAAGTCTGTCTGAGATGATTCCTGACTTGTTTCCTAGCTTCAAGTAATTTATCTACATTGTGTGTGTGTGTGTGTGTGTGTGTGTGTGTATGTGTATGTGTGTATGTCTGTGTGTGTGTATGTCAAAGGGTGGCTTCCATCCTAACAGAGTGCAGAGCCCCACGTGGAGTACATGCCTAAACATTATTCACTCTCAACTTCTTTTTCAATTAATTTTACAATTAATTATTGAGCACTTACTGTATGTTAAACCTTTTTGTGATGCCAAAATGAATAGGTGTGACTCAATAAGACAAAATTCCCTTTCTTGGTAGAGTTTATACGCTGCAGGACAGAAAGAAAAGACACAAGTAAATAAACAATGCAGCTGGAAAGATGGCTCAGTGGGTAGAGTGCTTGCCACACAAGCATGAAGACTTCAGGTTCAATTCCCAGAACTCACATCAAAAATGCTGGGCTCAGTGGTGGGCACTTGTAATCCCAAGCTGGGGAGGCAGGGACTGGTGGATGCCTGGCGTTCACTGGCCAGCCAGCCTAGCTTACTTGGCAAGCTCCAGACCATTGAGGGACCCTGTCTCAAAAAAAGTAAAGTGGGGCCTGTAAGATATCTTAGCAGGTAAAGGTGCTAGCTGCCAGGCTGGATGACCTAAATTCAATCCCTGGGACCCATGTGTTAGAAGGAGAGAACCAGCTCCCGCAGCTTATCCTCTGACCTCCACATGCATGCCACAGTGCACGGGTGTGCATGCACACACACACTTTTAAACAAACAAATATAACTTCAAACTTTTTTAAAAGCTGGATGTGGTAGTGCACACCTTTAGTCCTACAGTGGGGAAGCAGAAGCAAGTGGATCTTTGAGTTTGAGGCTAGCCTGGTCTACATAGCAAGTTCCAAGCTAGCCAAGGCTATATAGTAAGATCCATCTAACAAATAATAATAATAATAATCAATGTGGGTGGTGTATGGTATCTGAGGAATGACACTCTGAGGTTGACCTCTGACCNGTATCATAGCAACATGTGCATATGGACCCACAAGATACACACACACACACTCACACACACAGCAAGCAAAAAACAACCTAACAACAAAAATCAAATCGAAGCAAGCCAGTTTGAGCCGATGTGTTGTGTAACTGAGTTCCCGTCACATCAGTTAGGTATGGCTACATACAAAACACAAAACCGAAACTCTGGGACTGGGAGCAGTCTATGACCGATATTGCATCTCTAGGTTGGTGATGTGGGGCTCTCCAATCTCTGAGTTAGAACCATTCATTCTTTGGGCTTGGCTGTGGGCTCCATAGTCAGCTCTTCAGACCTCTGATGTCGAATGTTCTGGATCTGCTGAAGTGACCTTTACAGGTCTAAGTACCATCTTAGAGAAGAGGCTCAGGCTTTTTTCCAGGCAGTTCCAGGCCACAGCACTAAGCAGACATGAGAGAGGACTCCTGAGTTCCCTACTTAGAACTAATTGTAAATTCAGCCCAGTTTTAGGAGAGAAATCGGTACTACCTGATGGGAGACGGTGCAAAGTCACAAGGCAGAGAGAAGAGCAGGAAACACAGCATACCTGCTTTACCACAGTGGACTGTGTGTGGAGTCTGCANGGCATCGAGTCCACTAGTCTACAGGAATTCCTTCCCAAATCCTAGGAGGTGGCCAGAAACTGGCAGGCCCGAGCTCTGCCCCTCTGTATTTTCCTATCAGACGTATCAAATATAACTCCAATATGTTCTACTTATACATTATCAGCGTAAGAGATTAGCATTTACCAAAATAAGAAAATTACTGTAAGAAAGTTATGAAATAGTGTTTCTTTTTCTTTTTTTTTTTTTTTTTTTTTTCTTTTTTGAGACAGGCTCTCATCCTGTAGCCTAGGAACTCTCTTCAAGCTTGTTGGCGTCAAACTTGTGCTGACCCCTGCCTAAGCCTCCCAAGATTACAGGCATTTCCACAGCCAGCTCAGATTTTCCAGTTAGTAATTTTAGAGCACAGTGTTACAGAGACCCCAGAAAGTGAAATCCAGAGGAAGGGGTGGGTGTGCCTGGTCTTCATGCCCTTGGTTAGCAGTGGGCTGGTATGACACCTCTGGGCTCTGGAATACTTGATGCGTACAGGAAATGTGTTTAATGAGATAGGGGAATCTTTTGGGGTTGTTGTGTAATAGGTCTTCACGACATCTAGGGATAGTGGTTACTATTTTTTAATTTCATTTTTATCTTTAATTACATGTCCATGTGCATGTCTGGGTGTGGGTATGTGGTAAGTACCGATGCTTCAGGAGTCCAGAGGAGAGGATTGGGCCCTTGGGGAGCTGGAGTCACAGGTAGTTGTGAGCCACTCGATTTGGGTGCTGGGAAGCAAACCCTGTTGCTCCAGAAGAGCAGCCAGTGAACCAAGTCTCCAGCCCACTGCTTATCTTTTGTTTGGGTCTTGCCCTCTCAATCCCCCTGCCTGGGCCTTCTGAGTTCTGGGATTAAGACGGAAATCATTAGACCCATTTTTATAAATTTTACAGTAAGCATTAACATTTTTTACATTTATTTATTTAGTGTGTGTGCATGAGTGCCATAGCGTGCGCTCGCCAGAGTGTGTGTGTGTGTGTGTGTGTGTGTGTGTGTGTGTGTGTGTACATGCCATAGCATGCATGTGGAGGTCAGATGACAACTTTCAGGAGTGGGTTCTCTGCTTTCACCATGTGGATTCCAGGGCTAGACCTCAGATCATCAAAATTTGGCGGCAAGTGCCTTTACCTGCTGAATCTCCTCACTGGCCCTTAAAGTTTATTTTGCGCTCTATTTACTGAAAAAGCCCCCTTTCATTTCTTAATCTCAACAAGAAAGTTACAAGGAGATGTTATCTGAGGGTTGACATTTATAAACCATTGGAAGTTTTCACTTTTCCCTAACTGCTATTAATTTGCCTTCCAGGGCTGCTAGTGAGGGGTGGCAGCTAGAACAGAATTGACACAGTGTTTCCCTCTAGGGCCCTGTGTTGGGACTTTGTACCCTCTTACTTGATGTCTTTATTCTGGACAATATAGAGTCACCCCAAGAAGTTTTTGCAAACCAATTTGTCATTTTGTTTTTGCTGTTCCAAAACTCTGGGCAGCCTGTATTTTTCTATCTTTTGGTCCTCTTAATTCGAGCACATCCCTCAAGCACTCATTCACATAAGAATGCCTGCCCTCTTGTGTCCAGAGAGGCTGCTGCAGCAAGGAGGGAATTGGCAAACCTACTGTGTTGGAGCACTGGTTCTACAGACAGGGATCTTCCTCCCAGGGCTTGCTCACCGAGGCCATGTGCAGTTGTACAGTTTGAGCACTGCAAAGGAAACTAAGAAAGGAATGAGATGTCACTGGAAACTGACCCACCCTCTGTCCTGTGCCTGTGTCTTCCCAGAAATTGCATTCAAGTGTGCCATCAAGCCTGTAGAGACTGGAGCAGATAACTCACTCTGACTTCCCCAATCTTCTTGTGTAAGCTTATCCACCCTGCGGAGCAGCCCATTAAAGTCAGTTGGACGTTCTCTTGCCATTTAACAGTCTTACTGTGAGGCTCTGGAAATTAAACTTAGCTTGTGAGAGCCGGATGGCGTCACGCACGCTCAGAGGAGAAACGGCAATTGCCAGGTTTGATGTGAGCTGTGCACGTAACTGAAATGCAGTCTCGGCTCCTAAGCCATTTTGTTCTCGTTTATTGGGGTAGATAAGAGTTTCATGTGGCCCAAGTTGGCCTTGAACTTTCTGTGTAGCTGAGGATGACCTTGAACACCTGGTCCACTTTTCTCCACCTCTGAAGCACTAGAACTATAGACCACCACACCTGGCCATGCTTCCAAGACTTTGACTTGATGTGACCCCCTTATTGGACCCCCACTCTTCCTAGTCCATTCCAGGCTCCTAATAGTTGCACAATGACACACATCATTCTGTTGGTGTGGTTTTAGGTGTTATATGTATGTTATTTTTGTACATAAGAAGAAAGGCATTTATTTCAGTGTTTTAGGAGACAGAAAATGAAAAATTAAACTCCTGTTTCTTAGATATTAATGTATATGAAAAGACTAATATATTTTGGGTGTAAAAAGGAAGTTAGTGTAAAGAAAAATATGGAGTAACATATGTCAAAGAGTTTGAGTTAGCCATTCCCAATGTGTACATTTATTTAAATATCAGATGTAGTCCANAGATATATACAGATTTACCTTTTAGTTGACAAATCAAAACAAGGGAGCCCCCAGGGATGGCTCAATGGTTAAGAGCACTTGCTGCTCTTGCAGAGGGCCTAGATTTGGTTCCCAACACCCACATGGCAGCTCACAACTATCTGTAATTCCAGGCTCCCAGGGTTCTGATGCCTTCTTCCGGCCTCCTCAGGCACTGAACATATGTGGTATAAAGGATACATACATACATGCAGGCACACTATTCATACACATGTATGTATGTATATGTGTATGTGTGCATGTGTGTGTGTGTGTGTGTGTGCTGTCTCTTATACACATCTAGATGTGTATAAGAGACAGGTGTGTGTGTGTGTGTGTGTGTGTGTGTGTGTGTGTGTATTTGCTTTTCAAGACAGGGTTCTCTATGTAGTCCTGGAACTCACTCTGTAGACCAGGTAGGCCTTGAACTCAGAGATCTGCTGGCTTCTGCTTTCCAAGTGCTGAGATTAAAGGTGTGCACCACCACTACCTGGCTAAATTTAAAATATCCAAAAACTATAATACTAAGAGCCAACAAGATGCCTCAGTGGGTAAACGTGCTTGCTTTGAAATTCTCAAACCCATGTAATGGTGGAAAGAGAAAACTGTTGATTAGAGTTCCTACTGTTATGATAAACACCAGGACCAAAAGTATGTTGGAGAGGAAAGGTTTTATTTCAGCTCACAGCATACAGTCCATCTAAGGGCAGGAACCTGGAGGCAGGAACTGAAGCAGAAGCCATTGAGGTATGCTGCTTACTGGCTTGTTTAGTTTGCTTTCTTAGACATACCAGAACCACCAGCCCAGAGATGGCACCACCCATAGTTATCTGGGCCCTCTCATATCAATCAGTNGTCAAGAAAATGCCCCACTGCTTGCCATCTGATGGAGGCATTGTCTCAACTAAGATTCCTTCTTCCCAGATATGTCCAAGTTTGTGTCAAGTTGACAGACCAAACAAACAAAACAAGACAAGAACCAATTGCACAAAGTTGTTCTTTGGTCTTCACTTGTGTGCCACAGCACAAGTGTCTGCACACATCACAAACACACACAACACTGAGAAACTGAATACAAATAAATAATAAACATGAAATATTAAGTGAGTAACAGTTTAGATAACAAAAACAGTAGGTAATAGTACTCAGATATGCCAGAAAGAATGGGGATGATATAAAATGGTAGACATCTGAGTCCATGTCATCGGCTCTGTCATAGCAGAAGAGTTTAGACAGGGTGATTTCCAAATAGAAGTTTGTTGCTTGCAGTTCTAGACACTGGGGAGTCCAAGGTGAGGGCAGCGGACGACTCGCTCTCTGCTGAAGATCCTGTCCTGTAGCTGGCACCTTTCACTGTGTTGGTGGAGGAGGCAAGCATGCTCCCTCTGGTGGCCCCCTTCCTAAAAGCCCTAACCTCACCTTTGAGAAATGTGCCAGAGGAGCCTAGCCTGACTCTGGGCTCTCAGACCTTCATTTAACTCAGTTGTCCACCTCTGCCAGGGCTGATGATGCTCTGCCTCCCACTGCTCCAGCTGGGTCTGAGCTGCCTGTCCACAGACCTCAACACAGCAGCACAGACCTCAATACAATCCCACATTGTCTCCGACATTTAGAAAACTCAGTGAACCAGGGTGTCAAAGGCTACTTTCAAAGCCATGTTCAGATTTGTACATGTAGATTCATCCATGTTTAAAAGTCTCAAGTAAAATTTGTAAAGCATAGATTAGAAAAAGAAGATGTCTACATTCTTAACTGCTAGTAATGTAGCCTACTGATACCCTCCCTAATTACAAGTTCCTCAAAGTCCTGCCAAATAGGGATCTAGTTGTGTCTGCTATTTACGTACAACCTATGTAAACACATACCACCTATCCCCTAGCATCTATATGCACACACTTACACACACACACACACACACACACACACACAACCTCAGGTTGCCAAACTTTTCTGAAAGAGAATCTAAGAGCCTGTGGGGTACCTAACAGGCACCTGTGTGCGCAGCAGCCCAGTAGCTACAAAGTAGCTGTGTCACAGCTNGGAGGGGCTGCTACAGAGAAATAGAAAAAAGAGCAGCTACTTTGCCAGACCCACAGTGTGCGTAAAGCACTGTGCTGACGGTGGCTGCATGCGTGGACCATGTGTACATGTGATGACCTGTGCATTTGTCCTTCCTCTAGGGTTCTTGGAGTCTCTAGATGACTTTTACATTCTTAGCAGTGGCCTGATACTGCTACAGACCACTAACAATGTATATAATAAAACCCTGCTGACATTAGTGGAACCTGAGACTCTCCTAGCCTGGCAAAGAGTCCGTGTGGCCAACATGATGGCGGACGGTGGTAAGGACTGGGCAGAGATCTTTTCAAAGCACAACTCTGGTAAGTGGTTCTACGAGACAATCCTCAGGCATGCACCTATGTTAATTAAGCCTTACAGTTGTTAATCAATTGAGATTATTAACCAGTTAACGAGCTGAGGCATACCCATGTTGCCCTTGTGTCTCCCAACATTTCAGGCACCTACAACAATCAGTACATGGTCCTGGACTTGAAGAAGGTACATATCAAGACTCGCCTTGACGAAGGCACTCTGTACATCGTGGAGCAAATTCCTACATATGTAGAATACTCGGAACAAACCAATGTTCTAAGGAAAGGTACCGTCTTCCCAGCCTGTCAGGACTGCATGCCTATCTGTGTGTTCTGGCTTCATTCCTGTTGTCATGCTACCCTGAGAGAAAGCAACTTGGGGNCGAAATGGTTTATTTTACTCGCAATCACATGCTACATTCCGTCATGGTAGAAGAGTCAAGGCAGGAACCTGAGGCAGCTAAATCTTCATGTCTGTAGTCAAGAGCAGAGAGAAAACGCACCCATACACATGCTTACCACTCAGCTAGCTTTCTCTGCTCTTCAATAGTCCAGGGTTCAAACCCACCTACTTTCAAGCTATCGTCCCACACAGGTTAAGACAGCTGTCCTCCAGACATACACANAGGCCAAACCTGATCGGAACAATCCCTCACTGAGATTCTCTTCCTGGATGATTTTAGGTTGTGTGAAGTTAAAAGTAAAAATGAACCATGACAGTATGTATGACGGCGATGTGCTGTGTGAGAGTGGGTGATGGGTCTGTCAGTGATAGTTATCCTGGGAAAGAATTACCATGTTCCACACAACATGTGAGGAGATACCTCATTCTCTCACGGGAGATTGGGGTGCCCGTCGAGCCCTTCTGACCTCTAACAGCTCTAACATTGCCTTCTTTTTTGAATTCTGGAAGTTAAGTTTTAAGTTCCACTCAGCACATTTTTGTGGGGTGTTACTCTGACTCAGGTGCCAAATTGCTTCTCTCTATAAACTCTGGAGTGTCATATAGCAAAGATTGTGAGTCCAGAATGGGGAGAACTTGAATAAGGTCTGATGCGCCAGGCCTAGTAGAACCTAACTAAAGAGGGTACCATTAGTGTGAGGGGTCAGAGACGGTGGCTTTGTACCATCAAGGGTACAGCCCAGACAGGTGAAGCCCAGGAATTGGATCTTGGCTTCCCAAAAATCTCAGGTAAATGACTCAACCTCTCCAATCCTTACTCTCTTCATATNTAAGTCAGGACAATTGTGATGTAGACCCACCAATCACTTACTCATTATTTTAAAATCCCAGAACTCGAAAGTCAAACATTATAGTTTTGATACTAAGTTACCTGGTAGAAAAATATGATCCAAACTAAATTAATTTGGTAGGAAAAAAGCTCCCTTCAAACTGCAAAAATGGGCTTGAGCTGTCTTCTGTCTTCATCCATTCATAAAGACATTGCTTATCATGATAGGCATTTGTTTCTGTCTCTGTGACAAATCACATGAAAAATTAAAAGAGGCAAGATTTATTGTGAGTCACTGTCCTGTGTAACAGGTCTCCAAGTCAAAATTTTAACACTTGCCACTTTCCTACACTGACTCTTTTTAAAAGTTTTTTCCATTGGTATATATTGGTTGTCTATAACATTAGATTTCATGACGCCATTCTTACACAGGTGCATGTTTTCATCATTCTCTCCCTCACCTCCACCCCGCACTTCCCACCCCACTAGTCCCTTTCCTCTTCCTAACTGGTCCCTTCTGCTTTCATGGCTTATTTTTTTTCTGGGCATTGGGGAGACCTGTCGATATTAATTAGGGTGATTGACAATAGCTTGGGTAACTCGCCAGTTACACTACAGAGGAAAATGTCTCTGGGTCCCCTTAGACCAGTGGTTCTCAACCTTCCTAATGCTGAGACCCTTTTAATACAATTCCCCGTGTTGTGGTGACCCCTGACCATAAAATTATTTCATTGCTACTTCATAATGATTTTGCTACTGTTATGAATCATAATGTAAATATCTGCTATGCAACCCTCAAAGGGGTCGTGACCCACAGGTTGAGAGCCACTGCTCTAGACATTCTTCTGGGCCTTTTCCTCATGTTCTGTTATTTGATCTCCACAGGAAAGTTCCAGATAAGCATCATGGTAACCATTCCACTGAGAGGATAAAAGGCTCAGGAAGAAATAGGAGATGCTCTCAAATAAAGATACTATGCAGCCAGTCTTTAAATTAAAAAAATAATACCTCCCAGCCTTTGAAAGCAGCTCTGAGATGGAGGTAGTATTGCTTTTGTGAGCCAAGGCAGGCAACCGAGCTTGGTATCTTGCTTACAAGANGGATGGTAATACTTTTACATCACCAGGTTGATCTAGGGGTAAATAATCTTCCGTAGTAAATGTTTTTTTGGTTTTTTTTGTATGAGAATGTGAAGGACAAAAGAGACATTGTTTTTTTGAGGGAGCTGTTCTTATAGTATTAATTATTAACAATTTAATATAAAGACTGGCACTACTGTAAGTACTGCAGTTGCTTGAACACATTTAGTGTCTACAGTGAGCCTTAAAAAGAATTATTTGTATGATACTGGATTGGTTACGTTTTGTTGTTGTGATATACACCGTTGTTGCTCGAATTCTAAAATGGTCTTCTAACAAAAAAACCCGGTGCCAGATANTGGGGTAAATGCTGAAAGATCAGAGAGACAAAGGAACAAGCCACTGGCATGTCTTACCTCTAGGACTCCTCAGCCTAAAAAAGCTCTCTGAGAGATCACAAACTTAGTCACAGGCAGGAAGCAGACAAAGCAAACAGGAAATGGGGCCAGAATATAAACCCTCAAAGCCACCGCCACTGATGTACTCCCTCCAGCAAGGCTGTACCTCTTAAAGGTCCCATTATCTCCCCAGACAGCAACACCAACAGGAAACCAAGTGTTCAAAGATATGAGCCTACGAGGAACACTGGTCATTCAAAACACCACAGATGCCAAAAAAGCATTGCTGACATTATAAAGATGAAGACATTTGCACAGAGAGTTGAATAATTTGGCCAAGATCCCATACCTAATAACGTTGGAGCTAGGTTCTGAGTCTGTGTGACCTCGTATGTCCTAGCCATGAATCTGTTCTCACCTGATAATTTCAGTGTTGTCCTTATCTCCAGTCTTCCTGGTGCTGGTTCTGTGCCCCAACAAGGTTAAACATTTGCTTTGTCTCTATAGCTTCTTCCTGGAGTAGGAGATTCCCACACAATAGTAAAAAGCATAAAGACACACAAGGGCCAAGAGAACACAGAGGTAGGAAATTATCTCCTGAAGTAGAGAAACCCCTAAATTTAAAAATTGGAATAGATTCACTGTACATAATGATGGGCTTCAGAAAGGCATTTTCACTCAAGTCCATCATACACGACCTCATCCACCTACTATACTCCACCCCTTTCCTGCTAAGCCTCTTCCTTTGTCCACACAGTCTCAGTTCTACTTTTGAACCATATATACAAAGCACACAGGAGGAAATGCTGTAAGACGAATTTCTAAACAGTCTTATTAATAAACACACCGAACAAGAAATAGGGGTGAAAATCTGACAGAGATCAGAGGAATTAGGAGCAAGCCACCAGCTAGCCTCACCTCACCAACGCTGCCGCTGCTTCCAAAGAGCGAAGAGAAGAGAGCGACTTCCTGTCTAACCCGGCTTTTTATGCCTGTCCATTCTGCTAACTCATTTCCTATCTCCACCAAGCTACATCACTTCCTGTCTGTCTGCACAGACCTCCAGAACTCTATGGCTGATGCTGGGATTAAAGGCGTGTGCCATCACCTTCTTCTGCTAGTTCCCAATGTGACCTTGGAGTCACAGAGAACCAAACGGATTAAGGGTGTGTCTACCGCCGCCTTCCACTAGTTCCCTAACAGATTAAGGGCGTGTGCTAATTTGCATGACTTTTGTTTTACTGCTAGCGGCTGGCTGCCCGTTTTTTCCTCCGATCCTCAGATAAATTTTATTGGGGGACACAGATAAAATATCACCACAAAATGCGATATTTGCCTTCCGCTGACCATCTCCAGATGCATCCTCTCTTGCAGATGACATTCTCTGTGGCGGAATGTCACATTTTCTTCATCTACTCATTCATTGCTGGACAGTGGCTTGGTTCTATTGGTTAGCTACTATAAACAATATTATAGCAAACATGGCTTCACAGGTGTCACTGTGGTGTGGTGACCCTAGATTTCTTTGTGTGCATTCCCAGGATCTATAGAGTTGAAGTGTATCGCAGCTGTTTTTTGAGAATCCTCCAGGTTGATTTGCATAGTGGCTAGAGACAACCTTATTTTAACTGATGGTCCTGTGGGCAATAACCTAGGCCAGTGTAATCTACAATGTTTCTAAAATTATGTCACATGTCTAGTGCTTAGTGACTTGAGGTACAAATTTTGGATGACAATGGTTCCTGTGAAATGTTTTCAGTCCTGGAAGTTAATAGCCTGCTGGAACATGAAAGACAACCCCACCCCATACCCACTCCTCTTAGGCACCCCCTTCCCTTTTAGTCTCACAAAAGGAAGAAATGGGGTGAAGGGCTTAAGACCTAATTACTCATCCATGAACTTAGCTAGAACTTGTGTTTTCTGACGTCAGTGCTGTGTCTTCTCTCAGTGTGATTAGCATCTGCTGTCCTCTGCAGGCGCCATACTCACTGGATGGACTTCAGGTGGCTCCCCAGGACACTGCATTATCCTTCACTTTTCTGATCTCTAGATAATAATGTTGTTCTCTGGGTTCTGGATTGCACTAACAACTTGGCATGA
Source organism: Neotoma lepida (assembly GCA_001675575.1). NCBI lineage: Eukaryota > Metazoa > Chordata > Mammalia > Rodentia > Cricetidae > Neotoma > Neotoma lepida. Next base: position 40,149 of record LZPO01087263.1, on the reverse strand, counting down.
AAATCCAAGACTTCTTAGGCTCTTCTTCCCTTACAGTAATCTAGAGGCATACCAACTCTGGAAGTTTAGAGGCACCATTGTGGCTGGCAGGTTCACATTCACAGCTTCATTTCCTATGCCATTTCATTCTGTAATTACACGTGGCAATTCTCAAATTGAACTGTCATTCAATAACTTCTTTGTTTTGTTCCCCTTCTATTCCTGTCCCCCTCTGTTCATCCTCACCTTTCTCTTCCATTCCAATCAGGATACTGGCCTTCCTACAATATCCCTTTCCATGAAAATATCTACAACTGGAGTGGCTACCCGCTGCTGGTTAAAAAGCTGGGTTTGGACTACTCTTATGACTTAGCTCCACGAGCCAAAATCTTCAGGCGTGACCAAGGGAAAGTGACTGATATGGCTTCCATGAAATACATCATGCGATACAACAGTACGTAACACATTTCTCAAGAGTCATTCTTCAAAACTCCTTTTCTTCCCCATGGAATAAGAATCTATGTAAGTTTATCATCTTGTACTAGGAGGAATTATAAGAAGTTATCTGAATTCAGTATTCAGGATACTATTAAGGCTGTACACATATTGCTCAACAAATAGAACATTTGCTTCCTTTATAAAACAGAGAACTTTTTGAAAGGCTCAGCAGATAAAGGCACTTGCTGCCAAGTCTATCGGCCTGAGTTCGATTCCGTAGATCCACAAAGTGGAAGGAGAGAACTGACTCCCACAGTTTGTCTTCTGACCACCACATACACACNCCATGGCATGCTTGTATGCACACACACATTTAAGCATAGACACACATACACAAATTCAATTCTTGATCCTGTCTTCACTTCCTGAATGTTGGAATTGTGGATGTATACAACCATACCTGGCTCTACAGATTTTTTTACCTGACCCCCCAAAAAAAACTATATGAAGAAATGATCCATGTTCGGCCTTTTCCTTAGCACCTCTTGACCTACTGACAGCACAACTCCCAAGGACAAAAGCAGCTAAAATACTCATAAATGCTTTCTTTTGATGAAGACTCTCCAAGGCTAATTTGCATTTCATCTGTTGGAAAATGGTGATGCACATGAATCTTCTTTCTACTCTCCTTGGGGTATGGTTTTTGAGGCAGGCTGGGCCTGGGACAGAGGATCTGCAGCTAGTCACTCCCTAGTGCAAGCCTAAAGCAATGTCTGTATTGGGAAGCAGGCTGGGCTGGAGTCTTAGGGTTTCTATTGCTGTGAAGAGACACCATGACCACGGCAACTCTTATAAATGAAAACATTTAATTGTGATGGTGACTTACAGTTTCAGAGGTTTAGTCCATTGTCATCATGGTGGGGAGCCTGGTGGCATACAGGCAGACATGGTCCTGGATAAGTAGCTGAGAGTCTTCATCTTGCTGTCAACAGGAAGTGGTCTCCATGTTACACTGAGGGAAGCTTGAGCAAAAGAGACCTCAAGCCTACTTCTTTACCATACCTACTTTAATAAGTCCACACCTCCTAAGAGTGCCACTCCCTTTGGGGGCTATTTTCTTTCAAACCACCACAGCTGGGGAGGCCTGTGGGATATAGTCTTTAATGATCCAGACATGAATAGATCCAAAGTCTTACTTTGGCCAAGTATATCTCAGAACAGCCAACCCTCTTCTTTCCCCATCACTGTCTCCTAGATTACAAGGAGGACCCCTACAGTAAGGGTGATCCCTGCAATACCATCTGCTGTCGTGAGGACCTGAATGAAGCTAACCCAAGCCCTGGAGGTTGCTATGACACCAAGGTAACTAACACACTGTTGCCTTCCAATTTACTTTTTTTTTTTTTCCCCGAGACAGGGTTTCTCTGTGTAGCTTTGGCGCCTTTCCTGGAACTCACTAGGTAGGGTAGCCCAGGCTGGCCTCGAACTCACAGAGATCCACCTGCCTCTGCCTCCTGAGTGCTGGAATTAAAGGTGTGCACCACCACAGCCCAGCCCAATTTACTTCTAATAAGGAGTTAGGCTAGAGGCAGAGATTTTTATGGCATAAGGCCCAGTGTCTCCAACCATATACTAATTCAGGAAGCAGACTGTTCCTGTAAATAATGGAATTTACCTCATAGAGTATAGTGAAGAATAAATTTTCAACATCCCCACATCTAGAAGAACTCTTAATTATAAATGTATTCATAGGTAGAGCTGGAGAGATGACTCAGTGGTTTAGAGCATTGACTGCTCTTTCAGGCGACCAAGGTTTGAGTCTCAGAACTGACATGCTGGCCAAGAACAACTCCAGTTCTGGGATATCCAATGCCCTCTTCTGGCTTCCACTGGCACTGCATGCATGTGGTGCACATACAGGAAGAAAAAAATATTCATACACATAAATTTTTTAAAAATTAATTAAAAATGTATATAATCATAGTGGTAGTAACATTTTATCAGGATGGCCCTAAATCCAAAGAACCATCTTACTGCGAGGACTGTGGCTGTGTATTAATCATGAATATAGCTTAAGGCACACGTTTTAGACCAGTTGGCCAAACCACTTTAGGTTTTTGTAGCAATATGAAGCTTGTTCATGTTGGTTTCAAGAAAACCAGTAACAAAAGCCAACTAACAGCATGGTGACGGACTGCCCCCATGGAAGGACATAAACCACTAGAGACCAGTGAGGGCTACAGACTTTTTGTATGCCTTTTTCTTCAGAGCAGGCTGCTCCAGATCTTCCTGTGCATGAACTGGCCTTTTAGCTGGTGAGTTCCTTCTGCACATGTAGCTTGAAGATGCGTCTTTCATCTCTTTGGCCAGTAAAACAAACTATAGGAACTCCCACATCACTTGAATTTACCTTCTATCAGCCATCCTTCAAGGGGGAGATGCTTTTCAGAGTCCCAGTCCTAGCTCCCCCTTCCAGGCAGCTGTGTGANGGCAACACTTCAGCTCTAAGGATACTCCATGCTGTACAATGCAGGTAATAAAGAGGAAAGGGGCACCAGGAAGCCCCAACATGTTGGTTCTTTTCCATGGTATTCGTACACATTCAAGAGCAAAGTGTGGGAAGTGTTGCGTGTCTCAGACAACATGCAGAAAATCATCTCTGTGGTCTTGTGTGGAAAAACCCAAACCAAGCTTCCACCTGCCAGATGCTGTTGCCAGAATAAGCTTAAAATATACTTTTGTCTTTCAGCTACTTCAGATAGATGGTGTACTTTCCCCTCTAAAACTAGTTATAGTTCTACCCCAGAGTCAGGTGTTCCAGAGATGCCTGTCTGTGGCTCATCCTTTAGAATCCTTGTTGTTTCCCTAGTTAACACCAGCCTCCACTGAGGATTTGCTGGCTCTAGGCCTATTACTCCCATTAATTTTTACTTTGAACTAGGAAGAACAGACATGAGTCCACTTTCTGAGGAGGAAAACCAAGTCATGGAAATGAAGTGGTTTTGAAGTAACTTGTAGAGCTACAGTTCTGAATTAGTTATCACACTGCAGATCTTACGTCTACACTGCTCTTCTAGTCACATCCCATTTGGATGCCAAATGAGTGCAGAAGCATGTCATGGAAAGGATGCAGCTTCCAGGAAACCTGTCTTTTCAGGGAGGCTCGCAGTATGCCCTTGAGAAGGGGGATGAAGACTACACAGTTGAGTTTCAGATGGTCTTTTAAAATGTTGTCCTCTCTTTCTAGGTGGCAGACATCTTCCTTGCATTTCAGTACACAGCCTATGCCATTAGTGGTCCCACGGTCCAAGATGGTCTCCCCGCTTTTGACTGGAATCGGTTCAACAAAACTCTCCATGAGGGGATGCCAGAAGTCTTTAACTTTGATTTTGTTACCATGAGACCAATTTTGACACAGGACATAAAGTGAAGGATGGAGAAGGAAAAAGAAAGCTGAGAATAAGACTCCAAAGGCACTATTTTAGCTATATTTTCCCATCTGTACTCTTAATAAAAGAAATATTAAATTCCCTTCCATTTTCCAGATTTTTGTTTTTAACAGCAAAAACATTTCCTGCAGGGTGGAGAGCTGCAGAATAAACATTATGTATGAGATGAATACATGAAAGGATGTAAGAATCCATTATCATCCTTTGATGCCTGCACACACCAATCATAGTCCATGGTACAACCAAGTTCTGGCCAGTTGAGCTTGAGGTAATATGAGGGCCATTTCCAGGCCTATTAGACACCTGCACTTCCCACGGTCCTTCTCCTTCCCTTGATGGTCAATGCTAATAGCAAAACCCTAGGGGTTGGGGAAGCCCAGATAGGAGGCAGTTCGTGATCTTTTCTGGTCATCAATGGGCATCAGGCTAGACACATAGTTAGTTGAAATCACCCAATCTAACCAGGCAGCAGTTCTGCATGGCACTTCTTCAAAGCTAGGGAATAACATGTGGGTTGAGTGCCAGGGAATTGCCAAATAGGTTAAATAAGGCACACTGAACAGTGAGCAAGGGGTGATTCTGAGCAAAGTGGGTTTTTTAAGAAACACACACACAGGCTGAGAACTCTCAGAATGAATGAGTACCCAGAATGTTAAAAACCCAGTCATTTATTTCAAAGTATAAATTTCAGGCTTGCTGGACAAATCCCCACTACAGTTAACACTTACACAGACAGTACTCTACTGTACATTTAGGAAAAGAAAATTAAAACTTTCAAAACCTAATAAAAAATGGGGCAACTTGCCACAGCCCAGTTAATATTAGACCTTAGAAAGGTCTTACATCATCTTATTATTTACACTTCCAACTGCAACAAACAAAAATCAGGATGCAAGTTTTCCTACGAGGGGTTTATTTTTACATTTGTTTGAAATTGTTGATAAAATCCTCAAGCTAGGATCCCCAGAAGGTGTTTGATTGCTTAGTTCCCTTATTTACAAAAGGAAAGGGGGGGGGAATTCATTCAAATATTTAAATGATAGGTACTCAGCTATCTCTACATATAAAACACAAAAACCAAAGCTCGAACATGATAAATCATTGGANGCTGAGAGCAGTGTGCCTCNGCTCCTCCCTTTCAGCTGGTTCAAGGGGATGAGTTTTAAGAATTAGGTAAAGTCTCCTTCACTGACAAACCCCTTATGGTAACTGCTCTAATCTTTGTGTGCACCCCTCAAATATTTCTTTAAAGCCATTTGCCCAGAAAATAATTAAGGAAGGCAGAATCACACATGACTATACAGTGATCTATGAACAAGGACATGTGTATTTCCATGAGAATCAAACAGTTGACCCAACCACAGGAAAACAGAAAAAAAAAATATCATATTGAGGATACTGAAATGGCCTAAGGAGTCAGGGAGAACACTTGGAAGGCTTTCTTGGTAGTACCTATGGGGTGAGATCACAGCATCTGAAAGTGCGCCACACACAGCATTTTAAATCATATACAATACTGGAAAACTCATGGGATGTGAAATGCCTACCAGGCAGCATTGACACTTTAAGTGATCATTTAGAGGACATTTTAAAGTAATGGAGCAAGCAAGAAGAACAGCCGTCCAGCATGTAAAGAAAGCTGCGCGGAGCTGTACCTGAAATTCCCGAGATACGTGTTTTTAAAGGTATCCCTTATCCGGCACACAGGCGGAGGCTTAGGAAGGATACCTGAGAGGTAAATGGTATCCCAACAANTATTTTCACAGAAGAAAGCTCTTGTTTCTTCTATACTGCATCACACAGTACGAAGTATTTTGCAGTTTAAAAATCAAGCCCAGAGAAACAGAGGGACAGTCACCTTGTAAGTTAACTATCACAAAGGATGCTGTCTTTGTATGCCATTAGCAAGAACATAAATGAAAGAGATGTACTCACACTTAAAACAGGGTGAAAAGTACTCTGACAAAGTGCTAAGTAGAGAGTAACAAACATTATTGTTACCATTCATTACCATACAAACATCTGACACTTCACTCTGAAATTTCAGAAGTTTCCAGGATTCCCTAAGGCAATACTTACCAGTATTGTCAGGCTAAAAACGTAGCAAACTTGAATTCCCAAAATGGGACAACTGAGCTTATTTGTAATACTTTGAGAAGAGACACCAAGGTAAGAGAGCCACGGAATGTGAACTGCTATTAAATATCCTGAGGACTGTAGCCTGCAGCTACTTCTGGAGAAGTCCTCCCACCCAGGACAGCCAGACAAAAAGCCAATGCCCATCAGCACTTACATTTACCCCACAGCAAAAGCCTAGCACATCCCAGGAAACCCAACCCGGNACCCCCCACCCAGGACAGCCAGACAAAAAGCCAATGCCCATCAGCACTTACATTTACCCCACAGCAAAAGCCTAGCACATCCCAGGAAACCCAACCCGGCTGCTGCCCAAAGCCTCATGACAGGCTATCTGAGGAGATTGTATCTCAGTGTATTTTCCCCTCAACAATTAGTCTCTCTTCATACCTTCTTTCCAATCTGGAATAAATAGTTTTCAGTAACTATTTTCTGCAGTAAATCTACATCTAGAGCCATTATTTGAGATTTTTTTTCCTTTGACAAAAAACTCCCAAGTAGAAGCCAAAGCAATGATATATAGTAATTCCACTGGGCTTTCTTCACCTGATTATATAACACTATGAAACTTAAAAACAAACAAAGCCAAGAGAATACANAATGATTAGTGAATAAAAATAAAAATATTCATTCAGGAAAACTTCCACTGGCTACTGGGCAGACCAGCCAGTAAAAACAATTTTGAGTATGTTTTTCTACAGGAATGATGGTGAACAGAATACCAACCCTGTGCCTCCCACAACAAGTGAAGATACAAACATTTTGGTACAGAGAGGTACTCATACACAGAAAATAATTTCTTCCTTTCCAATCTCATTACCATAACACTGGCAACACTTCACCACAATCATGAATCTAAGGGGTCCTTCCTATACAATTGCTCGCCAAATTTAACTTGTGGAAAAATGATTCTCATGTGGTCTCCTTTTTCTCAAAGTAGGTTAGGAGCATTTACACTTTGGCAACCACAGGCTTTCTTCATCAACCAAAATTCACACTGAAGATGACAGACAACACCAGTGAGAAGTCACCAAAGACAATTCCCTCCCAACTCAACGATTCCTGCTATAAGCCATCAAAGGAACAAATACACAAAAGGAATAGAGCTCCCAGCTTTTAATGCCAGGAACAGTGAATGATTGATGCATTCTGAGAAGGCAGAAGTATGACTTAAAATGCTGTAAGGGAAGACAGCCAGAAAGTGACTTCACAAACTCCACAAGGCCTCATTCATCCCTACGCGCTCATCCTCCTGTCNTCAGCTCTAAAGCACCTGGCTAATTCCCCTGCAGCTGGCATCCCTTGATAGTGCAAGGGTTAGCCTGCATCTGCTAACTCCGCAGAGGAATGACAAACACTAAAGTGATTGGATCTAGAGCTATGTACAATGACCCAAAAGGACATGCTTCTAAATTCTACCCAAAGCTGCTGAAATCAGACCCACCTGGCACCACCACAACCAAGGGAAGACTGAAGGGCCGGAGGGTCTCGGAGAAGAAGGCAACTCTTAGCCCCCTGCTCTTGTATGCACGTGATCATTTAGTGCCTTGGAAAGGACACTTTACCACAAGAGATGTGATGAGCCAGAACTTCCTTCAGATTCTCTAACAATGCAACAAGGATATCAAAACAAGTTTAATGAAAAATTTTCTTAAACAACATGGCCTGTTTTATGCAGTTAAGTAATGGGCAAAAATAAAAGTATGTCCTTAAAAGAAAAGTCAAATTTTTGGAGTTAAATATGGTGGTGTTAAAGATGAGGAAAACACACCCGCTCGAACATCTTGGTATTAAAATGCATAAAGGGTATGGTATTCTTGGTGGCAATGAAGAATAAATGAAAGTTGAAAGAAGGATAAACAGTGGGCATATGGTCTGTGTGTTTCTGTAGCTTGTAAGGCACAACACAAATGCAGAAGCCAGATTAGGAACTTCGGGTGCAGGTCCAACATCTTCCCCTAATCAGCAACTCCGAAGAAATCAAAGAAGATACGGAGAGAACGTCCTCTATTCAAATTCACCTATTTTATGCTAAATATTTTTTTTTTAATTTCTTTGGGTTTTGTTTAGATTCTTTGATCTTCTAGATTCCCCCTAAAGGCAGAACCACACCAGCAATACACTTCAGTCCTTCATCTATTTACTTCCTACTAGGAGAGAGGTAAATTTGAGAGTGAAAATGGGAGATTGCACTGTGAAAAACACACAACTATAAATTTAAAAATTAAAACAAAACAAAAAAACAAAGAAAGAAAGACACATACAAACACCCATACGAACTCCCCAGCCTCATAACTAAAGCAAGGACCAATTTACATTTCAAACCCCTGAAGCTTGACTTGTTCAGGGGAAGACTTGCTTTATGGGCTGACTTTATTATACTTCAGTTATAAACAAACGTAGTGTGTACACTCATCTGTCCATGAGATCTTGCACAAGGTGGATTTTACATTGAATTTCATGCACAAGATTAAAAACAAGCCCAAAATGTGGAACTTTGAAAAGAGGAAGCTAAAGGCTCCAAGTTCTAACTGTTCTGGGAGGAAGAGATCACGTCCGTGGACTGAGGGTCACAGAAAGGCCCAAAACGGCCGTAAATGTCCTTGGCGCGCACCGCAAAGTAGTACTTGCTGCCAGACACAAACTGAGTCAGAGTGCAAGCCATCGGTAAGGGCAGGGCTTTGACTTCGCCAATCTTTTTCCACTGAGAGGGCACAGTGGCACTGGGTTCCTCATGGTAAGCATAGAGATGGTAGCTGTCAACAGTGGCACAACTTCGATCCACTTCCAGGACACTCCACGACAGCACAATGCCATTCTGACTCTGAACTCGTGCTAACTTCAAGTGTGGTTTCTGAGGCAGAGAAGTGCTGGCAGCTTCTGGGGGCAGACGCTGTGGCTGTGGGGCTTCCGGTAAAGGTGCTGGATGCATAGGGCGTGGGGGCTCCTAACAAAAGAAGAGATGTGTTGATTTCTAGCGATTACAGAATTATTTTAGAAGATACCTTAGTGTAGAGAGATATTTTACATTAAGAACTCTGAAAAACCCCAATACCACAACCAATTTTGGCAATTCTATTCAGTGATACACAGTCAATCATGTCCCAAACTATGGTGCTAAACTTACTCAACTATATTTCCTAGACTGAAAATACTAAGTTCTTCTTAGAAAACAAAAATCCCTTCCTAATGGACTTTCACTGAAGAGATGTTGATACTAGTGGGAATCATCTATGTCTAACAAATAATTTACAATTTAATCTTCTCTACTGTATATTCTCATTTTAGGAAAGCATTTAAAAATTATATGTTGCATATAAATTGGCACATACAACCACATTCACTTTAAACCTGTACTGTCACATAAAGACAGCAGCACACATATGAATAGTGCTGAACATGTAATATGCTCTTGGTCAGTCTGGATGAAGAAGGTGATACTACAAAACATAGGACTTACAGATGCAGAACTGGCCAGATGCTCCCAGCCAATAGGGAAAGTATGAGCAAAGATGGGCAGAGGAATCAGGAGGTTAACAGACAAAATAGAGTGTTAACACTTTCTTTGGCATAGGGTACAAGAAAAAAAAAAAAAAAAGATGGGGGGGCGGTGTGTGGTGGTGGTAAGGCCCAGTGACTCAGAAGCATGGAACTAACCCTGGAAGGCCTGTTAACATAATGCTGCACAGTATTGCAGGTACTGCAAACATGGCTGTCACAGCTATTTTACAATGACAACACCAAAAAAGAGCCAGAAAACAGATGCAGTGAGTCCAACTGCAACATACCATTCACTGACTTTGTACTGGAGTCCAAGTGTCATTCCTTACCAAACTTCATGCAACCAAACACATGTCTAAGTATGTACTTCAGGGTGGGATGGAGCTCAGAGCAAACACTGATGGATGAAGCCCTAGGTTATATCCAGTACCCAAACAGGACAAAGCAAAGCAAAACAGTACTTTATTATAAAGATAGTTTGAATAAACTAGTGAATTCTGTGAAGGTCCAATAATATGCTACTAAATTTCAATGCTTTATTAGGGTCAAACTGTCAAAAGTTTAAGACAAAATATTCTAAAAGCTTCAAGAAAAAAAAGTGTCAAATCACAGCTTAAATGTGATTACCCTATGGAGTCACCACTGAGCTAGAATTCAATCTCCTGAAAGAGAAGTCTGCTAATTACCACCATGAAAGAGAGCATGCAAAAACACAAACTCCACTAGAAGAAGAGACACACAAAGGACAAGAGGGGGCTATGGATCTGTTAAGACTATAGGGCTGAAGAGGAAAGAGTGCAAATCAGATACTGACTCAAGGAACCCAGGTGTTTCGCTGCAAGGCATTACTCCTAGTAGTAAAGAAATTACACACATTTGTGGAGAGAAGTACAAATCACCAGATAACAAGCAAAAATCAAGCTGAGAGAAGGCCATATTTAAGGGAGTAACACTGAGTTGGGCCTCACAGAGCAGCAGCCAGAGCGATCTTCCTCTAATTATCTCTTCCTGAGTGACTTGATCATCTCAGTTCACTAACTCCACACAGCTAACAAGAGCTAAGAGAAGCTGGCTGAAGTCACCGGCTTAGGAAAGCACTGGAAGTGAATGGGTTTGCCTAGAACTTGTGTGGCATGCTGGATTCCTTCTAAAATACTTGGATTACTTAGGCTTGTTGAATCTACTCATGCCCCCCACACACACTCCCCCTCCACAACTAGTTAAAACTAGTGAAGAGATTTTTGTTTTGTTTGTCAGTGCAGATGGGGTTTCTGTTGCAATTTTTGGAAAGAAATACATCACTAGGTATACACCTAAAATAAGTAAGTGTGGCTGCACAGGTCAGTGGACCCTCGGGAACACCAGCTCCTGGAGACTAGGGCAAGAGGACCATGAGTCTGAGGCAGTGTGAGAAAGATGGAGATCTGCCTCAAAGNAAACCAACAAATGCAGCAAGTGCTGTAAGAATATAGTGACACAGACAAAATCAAACTGTCAAGTGCTGAAAACTGTTCAAAGTGCTTATAGGGATGCAGAAAGTTACACTTTAAAAAGCTTCTTAATTGGATTAGAATAAAATTAGAAGTCAATATCTCTAGCAAAACAATTTAAGCTACTAGGAGTTCTAGATTTACAAAGCTGTAAGTTTCAAAGCTCTGGTTGATTATAAGGTGGGAAAACTAACCTAGTTTACTGCTCTATTATAATTCCCTGAAGAAAGCAAAGCATTCTTTTGTAGCTCCAACAGGAATGGCTAGTTTGTCATGCACCTCAAAACATCCAGAACTGAAGCAAGGGAAGCTCTAGAGGCTAATGAGATCTGGCTGGGTCTGGTAGCTGACACTGGACACAGAGCAACACTAAACACCTTCATGACGTACTATCCTTGTATATTTATGTTAAGTATTTTGCAAAATGAGAGTACCACTACTAATCCCCATAGGATTATGAGGGCTAGAGCAAACAATAAAGTTCTTAGAGTAGCCAGGACACAGATGCCAAGTCAATGGTACTACTTTTCCACTAAAATTAAGTAAAAATAAATAAATAAATAAATAAAAATTAAAAAAAAATCACAGCTGTTTCAGTGCTAGGTTCTAGGTGGGGCTGGGGATGTGGTTCACTCACACATGTTCATGCATAAGCACTAGGAGTATGGGCTCTTAGGGAGTACACACAGCCTGGTGTTGCTTACTTAACCTCTAAATATCAGCTGCCACACATGCAACAAAGACTTTAGAAACTCCTTCAGCAACAGCCTTAAGGTGTTCTGTGTGAAAACAAGCATATCACCATGTTGGGAATGTGATGAACTCCCAATGAGAACTGTGGGTGCTGTAAAAGCACGTTTTGCTCGGTAATGTCTATCAGCCTTGACCTCCTGCCTTCCCTCCCTAAAAGCCAGCATTTCTCTACATATATATCCTATATATATATACACATATATTCTGTGGTACCCCTAAAACACAGTTATAATCTTGTCACAGGACAACATGACTTAGTTTGAGGCTAAATTTAGAAGAAAACCCTTCATTTGCTATCCTTTCATAACAAACGTATTTGGAAATCATGGATAAAAAGTCACAACACAAGGAAATACGAAGCATCCTTTAACTTACACCTGAGTTAGAAGTGCTGTCTGTCACCTTACAAGCCCTGGTTATCACCCTGTCAGCACTCAGGGAGCAGTGGCCCTAGACAAATTCTCAAAATGGGAAGATCAACTTCCCTAAACTAACCCTCTACTCAAGGGGAGACAGAACTATCTCCTTCCTTTGCTAATATTACTTTAAAAAAGGAAATGGTAATCAGATGGTGGTGGCACCTGACTTTAATCTCAGGACGTGGGAGGCAGAGGCAGGCAGATCTGAGTTCGAGGCCAGCCTGGTCTACAGGGAGAATTCTAGTATAGCCAGGGCTACACAGAGAAACCTTATCTCAAAAAAATCAAACAAAAACAAACTAACAACAACAAAAAAGGAAACATTTACTGGAATGACACAACAGCTTAGTAACTGAGGACGTTTGAAAAGCAAGCATTGACATTTACAGTATGCACTTGTGGTGGCCGGTGATGCACCGTGAGCTGAGGCCCTGCTGATCCCAGGGTCAGGCCGTTGTTTACAACATATGTGGTTGTCTGAGGCACTCGAACTGTAACANAAAGGAAACAATATAAAGGAAATATCAAAATTCTACTGTAAATTTGTTGGGGCATTGTAAACATTGTTAGTAAAACATTTTTTTAAAAATTTAAGAGGAAAAATGTTTCCAACAGAAAAGTCTCCAGTCAGCCAAACTGTGACTTAACCATGAGGATAAAGAAATCATAAATTCCAGCACTTTCACAAATGCTTCCTCAAAAGGCACTGCAGGCTGCATGCAGCAATATGACCTATGAGAATAGCACAAACACACAAACCCTTAGGACGACAACTAGAAATAAAAACCCTACAACACTGGCTGTGTGGGCAACAGCCAATGATTCAAACGATGGAGAGACAGAAGCTACAGACAAAGCTCAAACTTTGCTCTTGCAAAGGCAAAGGACCTGAGTTTGGTTCCCTGTACCCACATCAGGTAGTTCTCAACGTCCTGTAACTCCAGGTGATCTGATGACCTTTTCTAGCCTATGCAGACAGACAGACATACACACAAGTAAAATCTTTTTTAAAAAGTCACCATTCCTATGATATTGGGTTCTCCACTTTCTCTCTCCCTGTAGTGATAATCAGCTGAGGACACACTTGACCCCAAGGAAAACTACTGTGACATTACCCAAGAAGAGAATTTAGAGCTATCTCCTATCCCCATCACCCCCCACCAGACATTCAGTACTTGATCCAAGCTAGTCTTGCCAGGTGCCCTGGCTGTTCCAGAACTCATTCGTGCCCCAATCAAACAATTGTCTAGAGAAAATCTTTTCAAATTTGAGAAAGCTAAAGCCAGACTGTGATCCCAAGACTCCATTTAGTTTAATTTTTTTTTCCTAGAAGCTAACACTTAATAATGGAATTATTACAGTTTTTGAAAACAGCTAATTTGTGCTTATTTTATAAATCTAAGTATATATACACAAACATGTATCAGCTTTGAAACTTTATATTATATGTATATCTGTATGTAAGATAAACATACATACCATTTAAGTGACAACTACATTGATGACCGATCAAAGAAAAGTGAGGATGGTGGACGGAAAGACAGGCAGGTAACAGGACAGAGAGACAAAAGAGTGATAAAGTTCTGCTTCCTAACGTGGTAAAGGTCACTTGTGGTTCACTTTTATTATTTTCCTTTAAACTTTATTTATGCATTTTTGTCTATTTATTTGGGCTTCTCGAGATAGGGTCTCATGTAGCCCAGGCTGGCCTTGAAATAACTATGTGTAGCCAAGGACGACCTTGGGCTTCTGACCCTCCGGCCTCCACTTTCCAAGTGTGTGCACCTCATGGCCAACTTCTAAGCTTTAACTATAAACCTTGATTTCATATACTATATTCTACTATGAAGACACATATTCTATTTATAGTATCTTCATTTAATACAGAATGAATGGCTCTAATTTGAGTTTAAATAAACTCCAAATTTCCTTTAATATTTTCCTTCCTTTAATTTCTTCAGCTGCCTTTCATGCCTTTAAGGCTGTCTACAGAGATTACCGTTACCATGACTTCCTCTTCTGGGTTGAGCCACAACTTACCATTCCAAGATGGCAGTTATTAAGAGTAGAACATTACGTGCATGCCTTTACACCTCAGCATGCAGAGGCAGGGTGGGTAGACCTCTGGGAATCTGAGGTGATCAGCATAGCAAGCTTCTACCCAGCCAGGAATATATAGTGAGACCCTGTCTCAAAATATTAATAAATATCAAATGGGGTGCTATAATACAGGCCATTAACAAAGTTAAATTGAAGACAATATAAAGATGACAAATCCTACAGTATATATGTCCAATTTCTCTTTTAATCATAAGAAGGACTGGATATAGTGGTACACACCTTTAATCATAGCACTTGGGAGGGAGAGGCAGTTGATTATCATGAGTTCCAGACCAGCCAGGGCTATATACTGAGACTCTGTCTCTAAATAAATAAATAGTTAGGGAAGAAAAAATAATAATTTTTTTGAAAATCCATTTTAACATGTTTGTGGTGCTTTGAGAAATGTACACATTGTGGAATGGCTAAGTTGAACTAACTACCTCACATCCTTATAATTTTTTCTAAGAAATCATTTAAAATCTCCTGTATCAACAATTTCCAATGCACTACATTGTTACTAACTATACCATGCAAGTGATATGTCCCTTAATATGATAATAATCTAATGTCAGTATAGAACAGTACAAATACGTCAAAGCCATAGATAAGAAAAGAGCCTCTTACTATTTTGAGGATTGACCTGGCGCACAGCAGGAGCCTGCATAACAGTTCCTCGGAGGGGAGCCTGAGCTGGTGGTGCTTGGACAGTTGTATAAACCACTTGATGGTTTGCAGGAGCTCTTGGGACAGGGAGTCTTGTGGTCACCTGAGTTACTGGACGATGTGTTACATTCACGGTGGTTGGAGCTAATGGAAGCCAACAAAAGATATCAAGAATATAGCCAATTCTATGTTAAGACAGCATAAAATAGTATTTACCATTACACAAAATCTAACCATGGAGGGAAAGGCTATCAGAACCACATGCAGATCACATACCTCAAGACCTTCCTCCAGTCCTTTGGGTCCCATGCATTTTCCCCTCTTCAGGTGTCTCTGTCTAGCTGAGCTAACTATAGCAATGGACAGAGGCAGAACAGGCCATTGCCTACCAATAAGTTGAAGTCTATCATCCAACACCCAGCCAAACTCATCAACTCAGCAGACTGAAGAGAAACAAGCCAGCATAGCTGAAAGAATAGGCCTTATCCAATACTACATAATGGCCCCGGACTGGGAAAGTGCACTGCAGGGTGCGGGGTGGGTGGGGGGTGTGGTCCTCCCCCACACTGTGTGATTTGTAGGAGGGACTTTTGCTCCAGGGCCTAGTTTGGTTTCTGCTGTGCAAGCACATCTATGGCCTGCATTGTAGAGATGGCTGGCTGATGAGGTCATCTTCATCCCTCCTGCACCAAGCCTGCTTTCATCCCACAGACTAACTGGACAAGCTCTCTCGCCTGACCAAGCCAACTAACGTTTCTGGTGGTTTGGTCTTTTTTAACTGAACTCAAAGCACCAGGGACTATGAATCAGTCACACACGCATGTTTCTGAAAACTTGCTGGGTGGCTGTAGGTAAGTATGTAGTATTTTAGAAACTTAGAAGTAGGTGGCTTTTTATGCAAATCTTTAACCCAATGTTTACTAAACATATAACTTTACTTAGATCCTGTTCCTACTCCAATACACAGGCATTCTATACAGTGTTCTAGCAACTGTTGTGTGTGATGAAGTTGGGAAAAGATGGTTTTTTGTTTGTTTTGGTGGTGGAGAGTGAGGGGTATGAAATTATTCTTTCCCTTCCCACAAGAATTCTTTTCTGAGGGTGCCAGTGTCCAAATCAAAGCCTTCTTGGAAGCTACATTTTATAATCCTGACACAAATAAGTTTAATCTGTTTTTTTACATTTTATTTCTTGTGTGCATGTGTGATGATCAGATGACAATTCTGGGGAGGTGGTTCTCTCCTTCCACTATGTGGAAGTTAAGGATTGAACAAGTTGTCATGCTTGGCAGCAAGTGTCTTTATCTGATGTTCAATCCTGCATTTCAACAGTTCATAAGACTGTCTGATTATTGTAATTTACTTTAAAAAAACAAACAAACAAACAAACAAACCTATGTCTTTGGCTGGCCGTTATGATTTACATTTTGTCCCTCCCTCTGTAGGTAGAGTTTTCCTCTCCCGGCTTTCCTGCCTAACTTTATCCTGTTCAGCTACTGGCCAGTCAGCTTGTTTATTAAACCAGTCATGGCGACATCTACTCACACAGTGTACAGAAGGATTATTCCACAGCACTCCTCTCCTTTAATCTACGTTCTAAAAGCATTTCCTTGAAAAATGTTAGCAGATGCTTACCCAATAAATAAATAAATAAATAAATAAATAAATAAATAGATAGATAGATAGATAGATAAATAAATAAATAAATAAATAAATAAATAAATAAATAAATAAATAAATCGAACCGAAAAAACAAAGTAAAAAAAGCTGCAACAATATGGTCATTTTCATTTTTATAAATGGTGGGGTTTTTTTGTTTGTTTGTTTTTTGTCTGTGCACCACCTATTTGCCTGGTGATGAAGGAGGCTGGAAGAGGGCATCTGATCCCNTGGAACTAGAGCAACAGATAGTTGTGAGCCCCGATGCAGGATCCTCTGGGAGAGCAGCTAATGTTCTTAACCTCTGAACCATCTCTCCAAACCTAGTTTTCATTCATTTTAAGAAAAGAGGTTCCACTATGTTTCCCAGGTAGACTCTAGGTGCAGGTGACCTCCTGTCTCCCAAGCAGCTGGAACTATGCCACCATCTATGTCAACAATGTGGATTTATTTTTAATTAATTATTCTGAACTCTGTACTGGGTATGTCTAGACTCTAAAATTCCTGTTCTATTTGCTTATTTAAATGTTTACCTATTTATTTTTTGTGGTGCTGGGGATAAGTCTAGAAACTCATGCATGCTTGATAAATGTTCTATCAGAGACAAATCCCTAGGCCACGATAATGGTGATTTGTAAGAATTAGTATTTTCTTGTTAATATGGCTTTGATTTAGAATTCAAGCATAATTGAAAACAATAATAAATCTACTTCCATGTGGAGACAATGGGTTCTATAATAAAATCAATGTGGAGGAAAACAGATTTAACAATGATAAAAAGGCTTCCTTCCTAAAGCCTTCCCATAAGTGCTGATGCTTGCCTTGCAGAATGTGGGGCCTGGGTATGGTCTCTAGGTGAGAATATACACACACAGACACACACACACAGCTCCTAAAGACCCTCAGGCTTTCTATGCCTTGACTCTCTGTGAGAGCCTCTGAACAAGAAGTATATAAGAACTCTTCAGCACCTGATGACAAATGCCTATNTATCTGCTTGCATAAAGACTCTTCCTTCTAAACTATAAATTAGGTAACTGTCACTCTAACTTTGAATGAAGGAAAGGGACACAGAACTGATAAGGGTTGAATGCAAGAGCAGTTATATTTATATAGAAAAATGGCATTTAAATATAAAGACCAACATAAAACATCTATACTGGAAATAGTCACATAAGCATATATTTTTTGGCTAGAAATGCCAGCAGGATAGATAGCANCTTAAGTGACAAGACATGAGATCACATCAAGATTCTGAAAGGCAAAAGATGTGCAGTCACCACACTAACCAGCATTCACTTACCACACCAAGAACAATTCTAATGGTCAACAAGTGGCTTGCTGAATGACTAGAAAACACCCCTTTTACTCACTAATGATTCCGGCATTCTGACTTTCCCAGTTGGAAGCTCATTTAGCTCAGTGTCTTCCTTACTCAGAAGAGTGCTGAAGGAAGCACTCCGCAGACAAATCTTTGAGCACTAACCTAACTTGCAGAAGCCATACTGCCTTGGTTGACTTCTGAACAGCTTAGGTGAAATAGGCTACATACTCTTGAAATGTAGCAGATAAAATATTAGCATGGACTTCTTCATAGTGTGGTAGGTTGGTTAAAACTAGCTTGGGCCTCAGACCCTGCCTCAGTGGTAGATTGCTTATCTAGCAAGCTTACGGCCCTAGGTTATTTATATACATACACATGTATACGTATATACATGACCAGTCACTGAAATTTCTTGGTTATATTCAGAACATAATCATTATAAGTAGCCTTTCCAGAGAGGTAAATGATTTCTGCTCTTCTGAGCAGCTAATGACAATGACATAGATAAAGTGTCATAATTATTGTCTATCTGTATTGCTCCTTAGGGCAGTGAGCAAAGCCAGGTCACATTACACATTCAAAAATCACAAACATTCTCTCGAAAGTAATAAGAATTATTCTTAAGATGATTGCATAACCACAGTGTTCTATACACAAACTAACATTCCCACTTGGTGACTCCGCCAATTTACCTGTAGGCAGTAGGTGGATAGTTGTCTGAGATGGCCCACTTGTTGGTACCCCAGATGGCTGAGCAGGAGGTGCCGGCTGAATGGGCTGCAATGGTCTAGACATGGGCTGAGAAGTGCTCATAGTTGGCGCAGAAGGATGATTCGGTCTTTTGGGATCTGTTAATTAAAACGTGATATATGGCTGATGCTAGGCAACACAAGGCAACCCAGGCCTGACGTTTACTGGGAAATTTCTTTGCTAGCCACCTGCACATCAATTCCTTTCTTGAGAAACAACTTCTTTCTGTTCTCATTATGTAGATTTTTGCTGATCTTAAAACCAAGCCAGAAGCTATTTCAATAATTCACCAGTGCTTCTTAGCAGATTAAGTTCATACTTTTAGAGGAATACAGTTTTATTTTTCAACACAGGAATCTTCTGGATTCAATACTGACTAGAATAACTTCACTGCAAAATGCATGTACATGTATTTATACACCTGTATCAAAGACATCCTTCTAGACAAATACTATAAACTGATGGTTTTCTCTGACTTATTTCAATTACTCAGACCCGTTTAGATTTGTATGTAAGTGGTTGCTCATCATCACTACGACACATAGACGGGATGCTATGAAGAGTATCAGCTGACTATTTTCTACAGAAGCTGACCCTCATCCATGTCCATCCTATGGAATTTCTCATTAAAATATAATCAATAGTTGGGGTTCACTCTGCTTGTCTCCAGAGAATAATGGACTTCTGAATGGGAGAATTAAGATGCCCCAAGGGGAGGCACTGAGAGCAGCCCCAAGAGGCTAGCACGCCTTACAATCACCGTCACAAGTGCATTGTCACACCAGCATGAGGTCAGCCTTGATAAAGTACAGGATAAATGTCTCAATTGTACCTCAGCTTTACACAGCTCTATAGTGATTAAAATTATACTTACTTAATTTTATTTCTCCCAAATCTTACACCCTAAAATATGACTTTGTTAAACCTTTGTTTTTTTAAGTTTATTGACTTCAAGATCAAAAACAATTAGTAGTTGATCTTTCCAAATGCACACATTATCGTGGTTTTACTATATCTGTGAACAAACATACTTTGATTGCCAAAAAATTCTGAGAAACACTATACTTTGAACCATGACTGGAGATTTACATTATAAATCACCACACGGGATCAGAATCCATCCCTAGTGCATGAGCTGG